>JAAOAU010000286.1:0-16438 GCA_013186845.1 Fusarium sterilihyphosum | reverse complement strand
AGAGGAGACAAGGACTGAGAGTGACAATGAAGCGGCGACGCCGACGGAAGGCTTTGAAGATATAACGCACCTTCCTGTAGACAATTATGTGCTCGTCGTGGGTCGTAGTAACTTGGATGCCGTCCCTGATTGAATTTAAACTTTGGCATCTTGTCGTATGAGTCGGAGGGCTTCTTGCCTTATTCGTCCCAAGCTATTATATGGCATTATGTACTAATTGTTTAATCACGATTGTTATTTTTAGTAGGCTAAGGAACAACTGCAATCTACAAGGTTAAGCTTTAGGCTGCGAACACAGGTGATAAATGACAACATGATATTTTATACAATAGTGCGATTTGGGTAGAGCGGCCCGATAACAGAGGGAGGGCGAAACTCGGATGTATAATACATCCACAACCAGCTCACTGTGACGCGGCAACCAGTTCGTTATCCCACTGGCTGACTCAGTTACAGTTACATCAAGCAAGATGGTATGATGAATGGCTTGTCCAACGGTACTAAAGCGGAATATCCGTATCCGAAAACTCATCGGATATTCCTTAAACGGCATAGTGTGATACTACCCTAAGGCGAAAAAACAACTGACTCGTGGCTACCCTTAAATTTTATCCGCCATAGGTGGAAACCGCTGGTTCTATGTTCCATAGACTTTTACATCCAAATGACACTGATCTCCATTTCATGCATCCTTGGCAGAGACCCTGTTTCCAAGATCTATCCCTCTCGGAAAATAGTAAGCAAATTTTGTAGACCGAGGCGGTGAAAGTACGAAGGCAGTCAACGCTATAGCACGGGCCAGCTTGAAATGTATTTATGCTCCTCAAGTAGCCTCAGCTCTAAACTTTACTCAGCATCGCGAATTACAAAGTTTCATCTTCTACACCTTCCAGCATGCGTTCAACTACTTCCTTTTTGACGGCCGCGTTGGTTCCAGGGCTGAACTCATCGGTTGCCCAGGCCCAGATCAAGCCCATCTCCGAGTTCTTCAACATCACTTCCTTTCCAAATGAGCAGAAAGAGAATGTCACGCGTCTTCTGAATGAAGGCAGGCGACTCGCCAGCGATGGCTCAATTCACCAGTATTTCGTGGATCAATGCATCACCCAACAAGTGTATCCGGCTATGTTCACCATGCCCCCCGGCTTCGTGAATCCCTTCGCGGCTTTTGACAAATTCTTTTTCGTCGGCTATGCATATGTTCATGCCTGGGCGTATGATACTGGTGATGGCTTGGTTGTAATTGATGCTCTTGATAATCAAGACGAGATCGAGAAGATCATGATCCCCGATTTGGAAAAACTGGGCTACAAGGGTAGCGATATCAAGCACCTCATTATCACACACGAGCACATTGACCATTTTGGGGGAGCTAAGTACATTCAGGACCAGTTTAATGCCTCTGTCTACGCCACCGAGGCGGCATGGGAGGGTATGGCTGAACAAGGAAAGGATGGCAAGACGCCAGTGCCAGTCAAAGACAAGGTGGTTGTCGACGGCGATGTCCTCAAATTCGGAAATGTTGCATTTGAGATTGTGCAGACAAAAGGGCATACTCCCGGCACGCTTTCACTCATCTTCCCCGTCGTTGACAAGGGAAAGCGTCACATGGCCGGACTATCTGGTGGCACCGGAACGCCAGCAGACAAGACTTCACGAGAGCAGAAGATCACGTCGCAGAACCGCTTTGCAGAGATATCCAAGAAGAAGGGTGTTGATGTTCTTCTCTCAAATCATAATGTCGCCGACCACAGTCTTTACAACGCCGATATTCTCGCCCATCGTGCCCCAGGTGCATCCAATCCGTATGTAGTTGGAGTCGACAACTTTTACAAGTATATGAGGATCAACACACTGTGCAGCCAAGTTATTGCTGCTCGTCAGGGAATGGACTTGGATGTTTAGTCTGTATGTTTTAAAGTTGGGTGTCAATTACTCCATGTAGGGATATCTCAGAGTTCGAATTCTTTTTAGGTAAATATTCTTCAATTAGTTTTACATACATAAAATCAAGCCGCCTTAAGACCCTTTCCAAGGAAAGTCCTTTCACCAAACTCTTGTTCCGCGACCTGGAAAAGAGGCAGACCCTGGAAGTATCCATTGCCTGTTGTTCCAACTGCCTCCCAGGTGGATTTAGCTTCATTCTCACCAATTGTCAAGAGTGGTTTTCCTGACCCTGCCGAGCTCGCGTCGGCCAAAAGTTGGATTTGACAGCATCTCTCCATCAGCACGAACCATGCGATAGTGGCCTCAATCGTGGGCCCGACCGTCATGATACCGTGGTTGCCCAGAAGAGCTGCTTTCTTGTTGCCCAGAGCTGCTGCAATGGCTTTGCCTTCAGCGGGGGCCAGTACAAGCCCGGCAAAGTTCGACCAAAGAATATGATCATTCCAGAATACGCAGAAATCCTGGGTGAGCATATCTAGTGTCCTTCCGGTGGCGCAAAAAGCCCGTCCATAGGTACTATGCGAATGGGCTGCGCAGAGAACATCAGGGCGAGCTTTGTGTATCTCTGCATGAATAGCGTAGGCCGCTAGAATGACGGTATTAGAAATTGCGTGTTCAAGCTAGTTCGAAAGAGAACAAACCATAATTCAATCGCTTGTTTTTTCCTCCCTCAACTACCTTACCCTCATGACTGACGCGAATCAAGTCTTCGTCACGGATAAGCGAGAAGTGTAGCCCTGAGCAAAACGAGATTAGCAAAATCCTGTGTGAAGACAGGCGTAGGATTATATGCAGTCTGCAAATAACATACCGAAAGGGTTTACCCAGAAGCTATTGGGATCAACAGGATCCCTCACAGTTACATGTCCAGCGACGCCTTCAGCAAGACCGAAGTTTGCTAGCACACGGAATCCTAGTGCTAGTCGGTGCTTGACATACTTGCGCTCCTCATAGGGATCATCAAACGTGGGAGCTTTCTCTGCTTCATCATCGACGAAAGCCAGACTTGGGTCTCCGCTTCGATATTCTTCCATGTTTGCTGAGGGCGACATAATGAGTCAATGACTAGTGGTTGAGAGCGTTGTATGCGTATTGAAGTGTTTAGATCAAAGCTGTAGATGATAGGGTTCATAATATCTAACATTATATAGCTGGATATCGCGGAATATTATTCCGACTTACTATCACAAAGCCTTTACCTATTTGAGGAAGCCTCGGAATGGGGATATTTACCAGCAAATCACAGGCAAAGTTCAAGGCCATTACTCGTCATATCCGAAATAATGTGCTGTTCGGGGTCGGATCTAAAGCCTCGCCTTACTCTAACCCCGCAGTTCGGAAAGGCAGTCCAATGAGGTACTGACTGGTCCAACTGCACTATACTGTATGCGGCCGCGATTCAAGGACTGATGAACTTTGGGATGGCCGAGTACCATAATTAAAGCTAGGTTGAATGTACTTATTCGGAATCATAAGATATCAGTTATTAAACTAGTTACGACGTGTAAAGAACTTGCTAAACTCTGTGTTACTCTCAAGCCTCTCCAAAGTCCTACTACTATATTGCACAATCAGTTCCAGTCCATGGCCTTCAGCATGACGCGGGGGGAGGATGATGCAACGGCCGTCAGGCTTTCCTTCAGTGTCTCCAACCGTGACGCGAAATGCAGAAGGATATCCAAGATCACGCCCGAAATAAATGTCATTGTATCTATGTGCTTGAAGACAGACTATGAGCATGTCTGGGCCGGGGTATCGGTCAACATTCCAGGTCAAGGAAGTACTCTTGGGCATCTGATTGAGCAGTCCAACGAGACGCCTTACTGCCCTGTTGTTGACTGCAGCAATGGCGCGCTTGACACTACTCGCCAACTCCACATAGATCTTGGGTTCGTCTTCTTCAGTCTGTAGACGAGCGACAGATGCTCTAGCGACCGCGTTGGGCTCCGCAAAATTCCCCCAATAGTTGAAAGGGAGTGGAGGATTTTCCATGCGTTCCCTCGCATCAACAGTGATTGATAGCTTCGCCTCTGGGTATCGATGATGGTCTATTTGCCTAGCAAGGACAACGTGGCGCCAGAGAAAAGCACATATAGCTTCAGTTGTGCTCAGCCTTTTGTTCGTAGCGCTTTTTAGGACATGGTTCTTGAGCAGAGAAAGCTTTTCTGCAGAGATGGAGAATATCGCATGCTCAGTCGACTGAGCCTCGGCAGCTTCGTAGTTTGTCGGGTTCAGAAAGGTGGAAGACGTCTCTGTGAGCTTCCAATCAGGAAACTCTTCTAAAGTCACGCCTTGTTCACCCTCAACAACTGAGCTTCGTTCAAGAGGGGCAATTGGAAAAACTCGGAGGCCGAGCTCTTGGGTAATGGCGGCCAAGTGCATGCCTATTGTCTTGTGCAAGATAAAGTTGCACACGCCATCGCCCGCCACATGCTGCATATCAGTCAGTATCTGTACGGGAGAATAGCGGGACTACGATGTTTGTGTTGCCCAAGTCGCATCGCAGGCGGCCGTGTAACAGGAGAAAGAAACATGTCGCACAGGTAATGTGGACTTACATGGAGACAGGTCCCGAGTATAAGGCCCCCAGATATGAAGTTACACTGAAGCACCAACGCCGGAATACTGGCACCCGACACGAGCTTTGCAGATGTGCCGAAGATGATGTGTCTCGGGATATTAAGAGGAAAATAATCCCTCTCAAGTTGGTGGAACGTTCCGAATCTCCATAAAGTCCGAAGTTCCGGTGCCGTGTAATCCTTGTAGTTGAGTCTGGCGCCCTGGTTCATATCGAATAGAAGCTCAACCTCTTCCCGACTGCTTCCGATGGGCTGTCGCACAGAACATGCCAGTTCTGGGATGTCAATGATCGTGTCGACCAAGGCCCGCTCGAATAGATGGAAAATATGTCTCCTGTCCGCATTCTGTGATACAGGAAAATACAGGCATGATGAAATGTAGTCTCTTGGAGCGATTTGATCGATTGCTGATAGTTTGACTATCTTTCCATGCGCGTTTGGCTGTGGCTTAATGGTAGTAGAAGTAGAGCATGCGGATGGAGTGAATGGAATGGCAGTAGACATGTCGAGAATTCTGCTTTAGGGATTTTAAGCTTGAGAAATACGAATGTCCAAGGAGAATTAGTTTGGAAAGAACTCCAAGGTGTCCCGGGCAGATAATAGATAAAAAGCAATACAATAATCTGATGTATTAGACACTAAATGCCGAGATTGTAAGTATCTACCCCAAACATTCTGTTATTGACCCACGGACTCAAGGGAATCCGAACGATTTCGTATTACGCTTTGACCAACACATGATTGAGACGATATGCTGCACCGGCACTTGAGTCTTGTTTATCTGACACGTTGCGATAAAGCTTGTGCGCAAGCTTCCCCTTGACTGCAGATCTTTATACGAAGTGAGCTGTGTGATCGGCGCTTTTGGTCCAAGCGCATGCTATCTAATGCACCTGATAGGCGATATGCCTAAGACAAGATTCGACAGTGAGATGTGACAAAACAGCGGTCCGAGCCACAGCTGTGCAGGGTTTAGTTTTTCATTCCGAAGCTTGCAAGTGTAACGCAAGAAACACTACGTAGTAACGGGTAGATGATCGACCTTTTATCGTACGTTCAACATTCTCGTGGCCTTTACTGTGTTGAGTTTAGATTGCGAAAATGAAAAGGGTGTAGTTATAATAAAGCTGAAACGGAGGTCAAAGTCAGGATGATATTACAGAGCAGCATTGAAGGGATAAGCGTGATTGCTTTCACATGGCTCGCCCGATATCGTACAAAAAGATAACCGATGTTCTCTGGGAGCATTGCCTTATCTCTTTAAAGAATGAGAAGCAACTTTACTGAACCAATGTCTGCAAACAGAAACAATGAATCAGCCATGTCGAATTCATGGGTCGAACCAGCGGCCCCCCTACAGCCTTCCGTCGTGAAATGCTCAGCCCTCGACAACCTCACCGCTTCAGTGTATCCTTCGCCTACACACTTCTTTCCTCTGAAACCGGAAACGGACCCTCGACAGCTCTACGAAGACTGCAAGAAAGGCCTCTCCCGATGTATCTATGAGCTTCCACACCTCGCAGGTATTATCAGAAAAGACGAAACGGGACGTTGCGCCATTGAAATTCAAGAGGCGCCGCATGCTGGCACAAACTTCTGGTATCGAGATCATCGTCACGATGCAGACGTGCCTTCTTACAACGAGCTCAAGATCAACGGGTGGCCGTTTGGCGATGGCGAACAAGATGGCCTTGACAAGCTTCGACCAAGGGATTTTCCCTGCGTCCAAGATGGGGATCCCGTGATCGCACCTCAGTTCAATGTCATCAAGGGCGGTATCGTCTTGACCATGTCGATCACGCACGTGATAGGTGACCTTGTCCAGTTCATGGACTTTCTCAGGTCTTGGTCACAGAACACGAGCGCGATAGCAACTGCCAGACTTGATGGCCAACCTGTACCTCCACTCCCGCAGCAAATATCGGCGGGCTTGATGGATCGCTCCCTGTTGACACCTGAAGTGGGTATTGAGGAGGATCTTGATAAGCTCGGAGCACGTGCGGCGAAGCTTCACCATCTCGACATGCTTGACCCTCGATGTCCAGAAGAAGTTGTGGAGAAATTGTCAAACCTGTTCACAAAGGCACGCCTAACCAATGACGATCTAGTGAGGTTTACCGAAGATGAACTTCGCACTCTGTCTTGTTCTGTCTGGACCTTTTCACAGTCCTCAATAAAGCAGCTACAGAACATGATCCAAGAGGTCTTGCCCAGTGGCTCAAAAGTGTCGTCTACGGATTGTTTGACCTCTTTCTCATGGAACCGACTCTTTGGGGCCAAATATGCTCCAGGGGCACCAGGCCCTGATCCTCTGCCTGAGACTAGCAAGATTGTCTTCGCTGGAAGTATTCGTCGTCGGTTAACCCCTCCATTACCCAACAACTACATGCCTGCCTGCGTGGACTTGTTCCCTGTGTCTGTGAACACCAGCGATTTTATCTCACCGGACCCCAAAACACTGGCTCATGCAGCAATGGCAATTCGCAACAGCAATAATACTTGGAGCGAGGAAACCTTTCGAGAGATGCTCGAGATAGCCCACTCACATCCTGTCAATCCAGGTTTGATACCCAAAGGGCCCATCGATGCACTCGTCACGGACCATACACGAGCAACTGCAGCTATGCTATCAAGCTGGGGTCCCGAGCTTGGTTCTTGCGAGGCCTTTAGAGAGCCGTATCTTGGTAGAATTCCGCCTCATGGGGAGATCACCCTCTTACCCCGATGGAATAATGGCGATGTGGAGGTTATGTTTGCTGGAGAGGCTGTTGTGATGGAACGGTTGAGAAGCGACCGGCTTATGAACCAGATGGCCACTTGTCAGTTTGTCATGGGTGATCCTCGATTTCAAGCGACTCGCGGGAAATATGTCTCAAAGCTGTAGTGGATACCGCAATAGCCGTTCGATATTGCGGCCCAGTGTAACTTGGATTACTATCTATCATACTAGCATGGGTGGAGTTACCATAAAGCCACTGTATCATAATTGAGCTCTATTAGCCTCGTTACCATCCTCGTCAAAATGAATCTTATTCCCCGTAATCATAGACCGTTGCAAAGCGGCGCCGATGCGCACTGCCGTTACTGCCGATTCTAGTTCAACAGGCACTGGCTTATCATCCAGCACGCATTCGGTAAACTCGATAGCCTCCCTTGTGAACGCTGCTTGGAATCTTCCCCAGTAGTTCTGCGGAAGCTCATGTCTGATACCTTCTTGTCCATAAATCCGAACGTGGTTCTCAACAGGGATCAGGTTCACAGACAGCTTACCCTTTGTTCCGATAATCTCTGTCGTATCCTCTTGACCAGCAGCCATCATCCGTGAGGCATACAGATACGCAATGCGCCCATCGTAGAATTCGACAATTCCCACGGCATTATCCCTATCATCATACTGTCGTAGATCCGGTTCCACAGCCGTGATTCCTACAGCGTGGACTGATCGAACTTTGGACTCTTGTCCGAAGAACCATAGAGCCAAGTCAATATCATGAATACTGCAATCAACGAAGATACCACCAGAGAACTGGGCATATGCGACAAAAAAGCCTGAAGGATCCAACACGTCGCAAGTCTGGCTCCTAAGAACAGATGGACGGCCAATCAAGCCTGACTTTGTTTTCTCGTACGCGTCGCGGTATGAAGCATCGAAACGGCGGGAAAAGCCACACATGACTTTGAGATCGGGGCGGGAAGCAGCGGCGTCAACCACAGATTGAGACTGAATCATTAGCATAATGCGAAGCCCGTCAAAAGGAAACACTCACAATCTCGACGGTTGTGCCAAGGGGCTTCTCGCACAAGACGTGCTTGCCCGCCGCAATAGCGGCATTGGTCTGTTCAGCATGCACCGCAGTGGCAGAGGCGACGCAAACTGCATCCAAGCCCACGTGGGCTATCATGTCAGAGTAGTTGTCATATATGGCTACCCCATCAGGGGCCAGGTTCTCGGCAGCCCATTCCCTCTCGGCAGCATCAGGGCTGGTGACGGCGACTAGACCAGCTCGAGGGACATTCTGATGGAAATTAAGGGCATGTCGCTTGCCCATTCTGCCGAGACCAGCGACTCCAACTTGAAGCTTGCGAGGTGCCATTGTGTTGAGTGTAATGAGAATGGTGAGGGAGTAAAGAAAAGGGAGGTAAATGAATGGTAAGAAGTGAAATACTGCCGACCTAGCTTTCCTAGTTATTATATACAACCTGGCACTCGGTTGAATGTCTCCATGTCGATGGCAAAAGTTATATTCTTCTGTCCTGAACTTTTTTATGCTGGGAAAGGGTATCCGTACTTACCTACTGTGTCGCGAAAGAACATAAATTCGGAGGTTTTGGCCTTAACTTCTATGCTGAGTCGGGGTAATTTACCCCGAAACAGAGTATACGAATAAACCTCCCGAGTAGAGCTCCACAGCTTTTCAGACCGCCGCCATCGGACACTGGAGGATCAATCGCCGTCCTATATTACTTAGACATTTATATAGTATCAAAATTAATCTTTACCTAGATGGCTCAATTTTTTACCTTTTAGCTACTTTAGTAAAGACTATTTTACCGTATAAAATATTGCAGCTATGGCCTCTACTCTCTTCCAATGCTGATTCACTAAGAATCCACCCAACCCCATGCTCTCTTTAAATGGTCCTGTGCTGATGCAGTGGGCCACGAATGGGTATTCTGGGTCAGCATCAACACATCCAATAACGCTTCTTGGTCCCGTCTCTCGGTAAATCGATCTCCACACGCCGTCACTCCCATGCAGGCCGTAAAGGTAGCGGGTCTTGTAGAGGGGTTTGAGAGAGCTATCCCGCAAAGTTCTCGGACTTGGGTCCGGATATCGTCCTGAGTCTGTCAGAATACACTTGTATGGTGGAATTTACATCTCAACCTACGTCGATTTGCTTTCGAGCTAGCTGAGCAGATGGCCCAATTCGTGGTACTCGGTCATCATGGCACATGAGTAGAATACGAGCAAATATGCTATGGACTTGGCCGATAACTGACGTCTGTTAGTAGACTTCCTCCAACCAAAATGAACAACATACCGACAGCGTGGTTTAAGTAAATGATGTGTGGAAAGACTTCGCCCAAGGTCTCGTCAGAAGCACTATAGGCAATAGGCAGCCAGGACACAGGCCGAGCTCGCAGCCAAGCTTGGTCATAGTCAACTAGCTCTTGATAGCGATGTCTATTTGGCCCGTTGTTTCCAAAGCAGTAGTTTATCACATCTGCGCTATGGACAATAATGCGATTGGCCCATGTATCATCATCGGCCTCAGAGAGAGACCGGTCCATGAATCCGTGGTCGAGCCTGATCTTGACAGGCCTTTGACTTGCAAAGCTCATCGTCACCTCCTGTCTCATACCAACCCAGAACGAAGCTAAACGGAGGCTACTGGGGGTCGTTGTGGAGTCACAGGTGTTCATAAATAGCTGTATTCCCAACAGGTGACCTTCGTGATCGGTGCCGATGAGTGGAACGTCGAGTTCCTCGAGAGTCCGCAGAAGAATGGTCGCCGCGAGCAGATTGTCGTCGTTGAGGGCGGAGGAGTCGTTTGAGATTGTTGCCAAGTGCCTGAGACATGCTTGATGATACCGATCGGAGGCGTAGGGATCGTATTGCGCGTTTAGGCTGAGATGTCTGGAGGACAAGGCGAAGATAGCATTGAGGAGGGTCGGACAAGACGCCGCTCGAGGGGGCACAATGTTGGCAAAGTGGCGTCTGGAATCGCAAAGATCAAACTGCGATAGATCAATACTGCACGACGACCTAAACAGAAGATAGAATGGCGTACCCAAGTGCACATGTAAGTCAAATAATATTGCATCAATCTCACTTCATGGTTCTCCATCAGGGGGTACGGTACTGATCCTATATTGGCCAATCCCAGTGTCGAACCATGTGGAATTGGACCATAATTGCGAGGGCTGTCTTTGCCTCCTGTACTGGCCCCATCCCCGCCCTCGATCTCAACTGCACGAGTGTGAGACGTGGGAGAGGCATTGGACCCAAAATCCGAACGTTGTTCATTATGAGATTGAAGCGTGTTATCCTCAAGTTGCCGCCATTGGCTTTGACTCTCCGAGTCTGATAGGTAGTAACCTTCAACATCAGGCGTCTCATCCACGAATTGCACTTGACGACTCGTCAGCGAAAGCCTGCACGAATAGTAATTACCTACATCGTCTTGAGGAAGGGACCCAAACTTGATTGGGGGATGACCTGCGGTGGATCTTAGCATTCTAATCATTGTAATGATACTCAAAAGTCTGGGGTGGACATACGTAGTTGAGTGCTTGAAGCGAAAAACAGGCGCTGTGGCGCAAATTTTGCCCAACGAAATGCATCGAAGGCATGTCTGTGTACCTCGTCCCGCAACTTGTGGACCCCAGACGCATTTGAGATGCTGTTTCTTGCAGGCCTAATGATGGTCAGAGTGGCAAGTGGCATTTCGGCATGGTTACCGATTTCCCATTTCACTTACAAGACACGCAGTAGCTGTGCTCATTTTCTCTCACAACGAGTTTCGGGCTTGATGTCGGGTGCAAATTCATCTTGAGGGGCAGGTTACCCCGATTATATGACATAAATCCAAAGGCAAAAAAGGCCGAACTACCGGGGCTATGCTCCATTTCTGCGATTTGGGGTGAAAGAGTCCGATGCTCTAACCAAAATAGGCTTAAATCCCCAAGAACACGGAGCTTAGGCCGGGCCATTCCCTGATGTTTGTTGGAAGAGGATTTGTCCCACTGTTACCCCAAAACTCTACAGGCCTGACTCGCGCTTCCCCACGAAATACCCCGTGTTTGATCCATGTCACTGCCGAGATCGAACGTAACCCGCATCCCTTAATTGGTTATTTATCGTCGATGGTAAGTCGCAGAGTAGACCGAGATTCTGGACTATATTAGATCAGGATCTCGCCCTCGACTATTCATGCTCATCTACATTCAGAATCTACTTATATCACTTTCTCAACATGGATCAGCAGCTCGATACCGCCAGGGACAAGCTTGACGAGTGCGGTGCCACTACCGAGGAGCACGTTGGCATCAACACTTCTTTGGAGCCATATGGTCCTTCCGGTAAGTTACCATCAGCTCTTAGGCTTCAATATGATTGTGACGGCATACATCGCGATTCCACTAGCTTTGATAAGCTGACAAACTAGGATTCCGCGGTCTCTTCTCATCCCCTTACGTCGCTGCCTGCGCCGCCTTTTCGGCTATTGGTGGCCTCCTCTTTGGCTATGATCAAGGCGTCATTTCCGTGACGCTTGTAATGGATCATTTTCTCGATCGCTTCCCTGAAGTCTCGGATGATGCTCCAGGCGCAGGCTTCAAGAAGGGTCTCATGACCGCCATGATCACGCTCGGTGCATTTATAGGTGCCATCAACCAGGGTTGGATCTCTGACTGGATATCCAGAAAGCGTTCGCTGATGGTTGCTGTTGTGGTATTTACGATTGGATCTACTCTCCAGACCGCTGCTGTCAACTATGCCATGCTGGTTGTAGGACGCTTTATCGGTGGCATTGGTATTGGACAGTGAGTTCATCCTTTAATGTTTTCATCTAGCATTCCATAAGTCTTGACATTGACCGCGAATCTCTTAGACTATCGATGGTGGTACCTCTCTACATCGCAGAGATTTCTCCACCTGAAATCCGGGGTGCTTTACTCGTCTTTGAAGAACTATCGATCGTCATAGGAATTGTTGTTGCGTTCTGGATAACCTACGGGACAAAGGTAAACCAACTCCCATTCCTCGGACACCGCTATATACTCATCTGCTCCTAGGGAATTCCCAGTCACTGGTCTTGGCAACTTCCGTTCCTCCTTCAAATCCTCCCCGGTCTGCTATTGGGATTCGGCGCTATTTTCCTACCATACTCTCCTCGATGGCTCGCTTCCAAAGATCGCGAGGCAGAAGCCTTGTCCAGCCTCGCCAAACTCCGCGCCCTTCCTGAATCCGACCTACGAGTTCAACGCGAATGGATGGACATTATTGCCGAGGCCCGATTCCAAGCAACTGTTCTACGCGAACGACACCCTGATCTCACTCAAAGAACAGATGTAATGGGAAAGATGCGTCTTGAGTTTGTCAGCTGGGGAGATTGCTTCAAGTCTGGCTGCAGGCGTCGAACTCTTGTTGGTGCAGGCCTTATGTTCTTCCAGCAGTTCACTGGAATCAACGCTCTGATCTACTACTCACCAACACTGTTCGGAACCATGGGCCTCGACTTTGACATGCAACTCATCATGTCGGGCGTCCTCAACGTGACGCAGTTGATTGGTGTTCTGTCGAGCTTATGGACCCTGGATCGTTTCGGCCGCCGGGGTATCCTCCTTTGGGGTAGCTTTCTGATGTTTGTGCCGCATCTCATTATAGCTGTCTTGGTGGGCAAGTTCTCGAATGATTGGCCAAGCCACACTGCAGAAGGCTGGACAAGTGTCGCTTTTCTCCTATTTTACATGCTTGCCTTTGGTGCCTCTTGGGGCCCTGTTCCCTGGGCCATGCCAGCAGAAGTCTTTCCATCGTCTCTCAGAGCAAAGGGTGTGGCAATCTCCACCTGTTCAAGTAAGCCTCCAATCCCTAACAAGTGATAAGCACTAACCTCGTTAGACTGGATCAACAACTTCATCATTGGCCTCATTACGCCACCTCTTGTGCGCGAAACCGGGTTCGGTGCCTATGTCTTCTTTGCCGTATTCTGTCTTCTGTCCTTCGTCTGGGTCTGGTTTAGTGTGCCCGAGACTAACGGAAAGTCTCTTGAGGAGATGGACAGCGTTTTTAAGGATCGGACTGGAGTGGCAGATATTGCCACGAAGGATCGTATCCTTGCCGAGGTCTACAACGAGCGACAAAGCCGTTGATGGTAGATATTCAGTAAATACCTTTAACAATTTCCTGATCTTATTAACATAATTCCTTGTGAACATCCTCAAAACTGGATATAATTAGCTGTACGAGGGGGCTACAGTTGGGACTCCGACTAGTGGCCGAGAGCTTGAATCAGCGGATGGAACTTAGCAGAAACTAAGCATAATTACAGTAATCCGTGTCGAAGCGCAACCACTCAACCCCGACATGTCCATCCCATTACTAACAATCAGCCTATGTTATGGCATCTATCAAGCCACTAACTCAGGGGCTGCTGGGGTGCAATAGGGCCCGACCATGTTTTTCACTGTGTACGGAGGAGTCGACCGTTCACCGTCTAGTTTCCGACACGAGAATCGATAGACATGCAGAAATAGTTCATCTCAAGTCATAGCATCAAAGTGTCTAATTTATTCCACGCTGAGCACTTAATTATCCAACACAAAGGAGGTGACCTGACTCAATCATCAGTTGGCTAAGGGAACCGAAGGATTCCTACCCTGGACGCACATCGAGGTATCGGACCGACAGGTGAGCTAGCGGCACCCACTTGCCCGTTAGTCTACGTACTATACCTAAAAGGAACGGCACCAAGCCGAGTTGGTAGTTCAGCTCGTCGCCACAAACATCATCAAGTAAATCACAGACCTATACGAAGGACAAGCGTCCCAATCAACCGACCTACCTCGATTTCTCCAGACGCGTGATGTCCAGCCGTTGTCTAATTCCTGCAAAGGTCAGGGGAAATCCGGGGAAATGAGTCCGGGGAAACGAATTGTGGCTTCCCGTAGTACCTGTATCAGACCCAAAATCAAATCCTGCCAAGTTTGAGAGGACTTATATACCGCCATGGCCCTTCCAGTGCGGGGAGGGCCATGCAACATCGAATGCATGTCCCTGATGCATCTTCATCTCTTTATACCCCGCATTCTGGTTCGCTGAAACAATGTTTCTGTCAAATGCCAACTCCAGCAAAGATGAGGTCGTGCTCATATCTATGACTTCCAAAGGAGCTGCTTCTCATCACGATTCAGGCGCCGACGAAACTCCCTTGGCAGATCTTGCGCCCCAGACCTCACATGTTTACCCCAGCGCCCTTGACAGTCCAATATGGCTCCCCCGTCGATCAACAAGCTCGGGTGGTATCGGCGCACGCATTCATCGCGGCTTGGCAAGCGAGAAAGAGATGACTCTTCTGAGCTGCTGCCGACACTTTCCCAAGGCGATTATGTGGTCTTTTCTTCTCTTCCTTACCGTTGTAATGGAGGCATACGATAAGTCGCTCATCTCCGGCTTCCTTGCCTTTCCATCCTTCAGGCGTAGGTACGGAGAACCCAAGCTACCAGTTACTGGCTCCGCTGGGGAGCCAGACTATGAGATCTCGCCAATGTGGCAAATGGGGCTTCAAAATGCTGCCGTCGGTTGCGAGATCATAGGCCTTCTTGCCCATGGTTATATCTCATATGCGATTGGATACCGCAAGATGATGATCGGCGCGCTTGTGTGGATGTGTCTTGCAGTATTCCCGGCTTTCTTCGCCAACAACATCGCTCTGCTACTTGCCTCCCAAGCTCTCTGTGGTAAGATTGTCCTCGCCTCTCAAGTCAATGCGCTATGCATACCCGATTATCTGCGAAACTAACGGTACTATCCAAGGCTTGTCGTGGGGTGTGATTCAAACTTTAGCAGCGACCTATGCCGCTGAAGTAGTACCCTCAGTCATCCGCGCCGCCATCCTCAGTAATGTTAATATGTGTTGGCTTGTTGGCCAGCTCATGGGTACCGGAATACTGCGCGCGCTTATCAACAATACATCTGACTGGTCGTATCGCCTACCATTTGCCCTGCAATGGGCATGGGCAGCCCCACTGCTGTTCCTCATCTACTTCGCCCCTGAAAGCCCTTGTAAGATTCTCCCTACTTGATGTATCTTATGCCTTCTTACTAATTTGTTGACAACAGGGTGGTTAATTCGTCACGAGAGGCTAGCAGAAGCTCGACATTCACTGCAAAGACTCACGAGCAACAAACACATCGACATTGAGGATACAATCGCGATTATGCAGCATATTGATTCGACAGAGAAGAAACTAGGATACGGTGGTTCAAGCTTCCTAGATCTCTTCAGAGGCTGTAACCGCCGCAGGACCGAAGTGTGCTGCCTTACCTGGTCTTGCCAAGCTCTATGTGGTGCCACCTTGACAGGATATGCCCCATACTTTTTAGAGCAAGCAGGCTTCGAATCCACCAAATCATTCACTCTAGCTACAGGAATGTATGGACTAGGCATCCTAGGGGGCATGATATCGTGGATCTTACTATCAACAATTGGACGACGCAAGCTCTACCTAGCCGGCTTGGTGGCTGCGTTGCTTATTCTCACCACGGGCGGCACCCTATCAATCGTCATGGCCAACCACTCATCGCTGAATTGGGCGCTTGGGTCCCTGATCATCCTCATGACATTTACCTATAATATGTCCATTGGTCCGGCGTGCTATGTCATTGTGGCCGAGATACCTTCAACAAGGCTTCGGGTCAAGACCATTGCCCTCGCGAGGATTGTTTATAACTTATTCACTATTATTAATAACTTTGTCGCACCGCAGCTTTTGAACCCGTCTGCATGGGACCTAGGTGGTAAGTCTTGTCTGGTGTATGCTGCTACATCTCTCCTTTGTCTTATATGGTGCTATTTTCGGCTTCCTGAGACGAAGAAGCTATCGTACTTGGAATTAGATATCCTTTTCGACAAGGGGGCTCCTACAGCCAAGTTCAAGGAACTACAAGATAGACTTGCCAATTCAGCGTATATCTCTGCGTCAAAGGCAGAGCGGGTCAGGAATGCCTGGCATGGTTGGCTGGCTTATTCCTAGTAAGCCACTAGGTTGTATACTTAGCAGTTTGAGTTATTTATAATAAGGCAGTTGTAGTCTTTGGGTTTCCTCTTAATGGCAATCTCGGAACCTTAATATCAGTGAAAGTAGTTAGAAATTTGATTATTCCTAACTTTACATATCCATATATATAC
>JAAOAU010000284.1:0-49832 GCA_013186845.1 Fusarium sterilihyphosum | reverse complement strand
TAGTGGTAGTGGTAGTGGTGGGGACTCTGAGCTGGCGCTGCCGGTGTCTCTCCCTCGGTGGGTAATCGCGGGGCGACGTTCCACGGGTCTGGTGAGGGGGTCGAGGGGTCGCGAGGGCACCTCGTCTCCAACGAGACACAGCGGCCTCCAGATGGAGGGCGAAGCGGGGGCGCGGACGTTCACGCGTTGAAGCGGGATACCCGACTCCGGATCTTCCACTTCTGAACCTTTCAGTTTCGTGGTCGTGGAGAGAGGGGGGGTGTTTGGAATACATAGTCTTCTTCCCCTCCATTCTCTAGGCCATGAAGGCCTTCATCCCTTTCCCTAAGTGTGACAACGTGTGTCACTCCGGTCAAATATTTGACCACGACGTCGGTCACCGCTTCAAATGTCTCAAAAAAGACATGGCTGCTGCTGCTGCTGCGCTGATGTTGTGAGGTATGAAGAGGAACAAGTCCAAAATTCTTGTCGTGGTGGTCAAGGAGTTCGTTGTTGTAGTCTGTGAAAGGACCGTTGGTCCAACGATACTATAGGCAGGAGATCCATCGATCCCGAGGCTTATGGGTAGGAGGGCCGATTCGACATTGGCTAGGAAGGTGGCCATCGCGATCCGTTAACAATAGCCAACCTGACAAATGGAGGGTTGGCCCAGAGGATCATCAACACAGATGAGAAAGTAATTTAGGGTCTATTTCGAGTGATTTACCAAACATCGGGTAAGGCTTATGATGCTTTTATCTGACTAAGATTAATATTTGATATCTTTATATAACTTTAGTGAACTTTAGTGCACTTTAGTAAAGTCTCATCATAAGCTTATGCTCCCTACCTACGTTTAGGTTCTGGCGGCGATGACGAGTTGTGCCCCGTAGCCCGGTGAATAAACAGAATAGATGCATGGCAAGCAATCTCAAGGCCCTACAGTGGCCTCTCTTCGAACATCTGACGTTCCAGACTGAAGCGATAATCTGTGAAACTATCATAGTAACGTGAAAGACCGTGATAGTTTGGATAGTACCATTGTAAGCAAGCCTCCTCGAATATGTCGACCATCATCAGCCAACGGTGGCCATAGCCGGTGCCACAACAAGAATTTGCGCACCACAGGATACCTTCAGTATTGATATTTAAGATGGGGTGATGTTTGCTGTCAAAGGTAAGGTTCGTAAGCCAATCTTTGCTGTCCGGGCCCAACCAACGTGTTGTGATTCGGACGTGAAGTACAATGTAGTCGGTGTCAGCGGACCAGAAGTAACAAGCTCCACAATGCCGACACAGGTACTCATGATTATCACACCTGATAGTCTCGTCATACGGTTGGCGAGGTCCGTAGAAGAAAGGCATCTCAGAGGCTGGGAAGCAATTGCATTCGTCTGAGCTAATACTAGACACGATGGAATCAAGTTGGCACCAGGCGTGCAGACATAGATTACCGGCGTCCAGTTGTCTTAATTGTTTCATCAGATGTCTTTTGAGCACTTCCAATCCAGGGTATTGTCGATAATCAACTTTGGCCAACGGAAATGATTTGGAGACGATGACTCTAACCACTCTATACCGAGAATCAATTGAAACACCTGCACGGTAGCTCTGGAAGGTCGGTAGATTTCCGGTATCCTTTCTGCCGGTGATGACATGCTCGGGATGTGTACAGTTGATTACTTTCAAGTCTCCGGGGCACGACCCCATCTGACCCGTGACCTTGAGATGTTTGCAAATGGAAAGCTTGCCCAGTAACCCAACGCATGTACGCCCGTCTTGCACACCACCTTGTCGTCCTTGAGGAAATAGGAGGGCCGGATGATATTCTTTGCAGCCTTTGCAAGCAACCCGTCGCCAGAGATCCCTTAACCTTCTCTCCAGTTCACCTGAGTCGAAGAGGCGGCCGCATGGTCCGCACAGGGTACTTCGTAGTAGTATTCTTTTAATCATACGCAGTTCGTTAAACCCAGCTTTGGTGAGACAGGAGTGCTCTCCTCCCTGCCGGAGAATATCAGTCTGGAACGCCTTGAACTGAAAGTCGTCGGTTATGTTGCGCAGGACACGGCATGTCTGACGGACCATGTAGAGCGAGCTGTGCGGCAGGCTGAGCATAATCTGTACCAACAGCTCCGGTGGTAGGCTCAAGAGTCTCGAATAACATCCCAACTTTTGGGGCTTCTCGGGGGCTGAGTGATCTCTACCACGTATAGGTATAGTGAAGAGCATCGGATCCTCCTCCTCAGTTTCGAGAATCGGGACGTAATATGTGCCCACCCTGGGTCGAACACGATCTGCGAACCGTTGCATTCGCGATGTCGAAAAATGCGGTTGTAATATGAAGTCGGGCATATTGGCGGTCTAAGGCTAGAATAGAGTGGTGCGACATTGGAAAGGGAGAGAATGGCTGGGAAGAGATGATCAAAATGGATGAGAAAAAACTGAAGCGCCGTCACCCACCAAAGTCTAATATAGCAGCGAGAAATTTTGACGTAGATACTGCGGTATCTAAGTTCCTTGCCATGCGATAGAGGTTTGTTTCTCAATAGCTTTGGCTTTCAAACCTTCAGATAATGATGTTTAAACTTTATTCAAGTGTTACCTGTTACTTACACTTTATTACCATTAGAAATTCTTACCTAATTGGTCCTGACGGATTATCTTCAAATTAGACCTGCCAAGGTGCATATTTCTGAGATCTTGACATACTTTGCTAAAAAGTTCTTTTTGTGATATGCTGTATCTTAAGTTGGAACCTAAACCGATGAGGGGAAAAAGTAAGAGTCTCGATCGCTCATCAATAGGCCCAGAACGAATCGTTTCAAGCAAGTCGGCTGAAAGTTTGTAAAGTAGGGCATTGAATATAAAGCCACGTCCATATTTCGGGATCTGGGACAGGTTTCTCATCCAAACACTTACCATTTCCAAATAATGACACCGAAGATTAAAAATGTCTCACCTGGAAGTTCTTGATCTTATCATCCTTGTTCTGGAGGGGCTGCTGTGCATCGCTTCCATATGCGAGTCGGGGTACGAGATCTATAAAGTCTACAAGTCTTACATGGAGGACAGAAAGAGGAGAATAAAGGTCAGTTAGAAGCTGTTAGCTATATGCTACACAGACTAACACTGTCTGCAGAATAAGATGGCGCGGGACTGCGATGGTCCGGACGACAAGGATATGGAGATGGGCTGGGGAACAAACTCTTCCCAGACATCACCTCCCTACTATCGACATGGCCAGGGAGATTACACGAGAGAACCGAGGTTTGCAAAAGAGGTTAATGATGCCCCTATGTGGAAATGGTTTGAGAGATTATCTGACGACCAGCAAGCTGTGCTTGATGAAGAGCAGCTAGATTCGATTGACCATGAGATCATACGGCAACTTGAATTGGCTGAGATGGAAAGCGAGGCGAGGCAAATTCTTCCTACCTACTCCTGAAGGCTTAACTATGAACCGCAATGCTTGAGCGTTCATGTAGCATAAAGCTTTTCTTTTCTACAAGATGGAGAGAAGCATCCAACTTCCTCTTACACTTATATCTTATCCTAAGCTCAAAGAATGGCTGATTAATAAAGCTAGGCTTTGTATTATCGGGAGCCTTCTGGAATATCTCGTTTCGGATACCCTGTCTCTTTTTCTTCTTGTTGTTTCTTCTTCATCTATGGTTATGTTATTGGCCTTGGCAATCTTATCGCTAAGGTTGTAGACTGTGTGACTGGATGGCGAGCCCTGTGTATGACTTCCCTTGGCGATGGCGCGCGGGCTGTGAGAAAGGTTAAGTTTAGCTGGTTGTAGTAGCATGCAATCGCCTTTCTCGCCTCAACGGTAGAGAATTCTCGTCATCTTCTGATTGTTTTAATCGTGCTTGTTAGCTCCGCCTGTTGCCTTTGGGGCCCGAATTTGATGCATGAATAGGACTTTATCCCTAATATATAGTTCACGATGAAGCAAGGTTGCCAGTAGCGGAAGCCACCGATGGTTGGGATACTTAGGATTACCCTGCCCTACGGGTGGCGGCGGAGGCCTGCCAGGCGAGGCCATTTGGCGAATCCTTTTGGCAGTGTGAAGGGTTTTTTGCCTATCCTCCACAGGTGCTCCAATCAAAACTCTAACAATATCACACACCCAATTTTCCGACTACCCACTCACTGACCATCCGGATTTAGGCTCTTTCCCTGAGCAAGAAGCTTTAAGCGCTGATTAAAGTATTCCTGATTGAAAAGAATGGCAGCTTAGTGCACTGAGTTCATTCTCCAGCGGAGTGCCTTTACAAGCTTTGCTGCAACTTCTGTGCTGGGATCCTTAGTAGTGACAATACGATGCAGTTCTACCACCAATTCTTTGTAACTAGAGGCTGGAACTGAATGTTGAGAGAGCTTTGCGATGGCACATATGATACTGAGCCATGCCTGATTGAAAGACTTATCCTAGATTGCTGGCGCCTGTTGGAATCCCGTATTCTAAGGTCTTTCCGCGCCATCCGCTAGATTATCTTGGTCTGTGCTGCCTTCTGATATCTTGATATACTCTTCGTCGTCTGAAATTTTGCTCACCTTATGCTCTCTATAGAACACCGGAGTGGCTGTTTTATCGGGAAATTCGAGTCGGTCGCCACTGTCCTTAGAGTCTTTACTACAGTGGTTAGCATCAGAGCTATCGATCTTGGAACAGTTATTCTCTAGGCCTTGATGAACTCCGTGAGGCGAATAATCAGAGTAATCGTGTGTGGGTAAATCGTAAATTGGAAATAAACAGTGATATCCTACTAGGTGGATGTCTACAGTGCGCTTTGATATCCTAGGTCTCTCTTCATATGACGGATTATAAACCTGGCCTGAAAGATCTTTCACTATCTGTAACCCCCAAATTAAGATTATTTAATGATTGGCCCAGTTCTCAACACTTCCTGGGACGTCCTTGAGTCTCTTGATCCTAAGCCCCTTGGCAAAGTATCACGTTATCGTTGATGGCTGTGTCTCTCTTCGAGGTCAAGTTGCACCTGCTGTTGCCTTCTTTGCCCGGGCAGAGGAATGATAAGGCATAACTATCATGAGTCCAACTTAGACTGGGTAGCCTCTTGAAACTCAGAAGGATCTTCCGATGCGAAGAAGTGCTTCCCAAAGGTCGGCCCAACTGCAATGTTCATATTTTTTCTCATCAGTTCGAGAACTGCAAAAAGCCTAGTGAAGCCATTCTCCCATTCTCTCTGCTGAGATAAAGTGTGATTCGTTTATTCTCAGGGAAAAGTCCCATATTTAAAGCTCTTCGCCTTAACAGCATGTCGAACTCAGTGTTTGCAGGACGCAGCTACGGGCTTGGGGACGACGTGTATTCAAATCAAAGTATTTCGTTAATCGGTCCTGTTACCTGTGTTTTAAATTTCCTACATGTAAGACTTCTTGAGCAATGGTTCCGTTCCCGCAGTGGCGCACAACTATAAACAAGGTTTTTGTGATGATTTGTGCCTCCTTTGTGGCACTGTGCTTTGTATGATTCGCGATTGGCTTCAGGAAATGAGGAGTAGCTTTCATATATGCCACTTCTAATGATAATCCACAAAATTAGAAAACGTACCAAACTTAAAATACTCCTCGAAGAGTAATTCATTACCACCTGACGTCATGCAAGAAAATTATTCATATTAATACATGCCTTGACACCTCTGAAATTTCCTCCTTACTTCTTTTCTTCACCAGTCTCCTGGCTGTGACTGCGGAGAATGGAAGAGATTCTGGCCGACATCCGCTTGGTTGGTAAAAGTTTCTTTGATCTGTTTTACTGCACCCGCAACCTAGCAACGACCGTAGTGTCTCCTCAGGCCAGGGGCTCCAAGCCCGGCTACCGTGAGTGTTACGTGGTCAGTGAGCACTTCAAGGACATCAAACACGTATGGGACTCCGCATATGTCGTCGGAATCGATATTCCTGCTGATATCGAATTTGACTACGACCAAGGTGTGGAACGACTTTTGGAACTCGCCAGGAATGTGTTCCGACGCCAACCAACGAGACTCTTCGTGCTCGGCCTTTTCGAGACGGGCAAACAGAGGGAGTTTTGGCTCTTCGACAGATCGGGGGTCTACCGATCAGGGTTAAACGACGATGAATGTGACCTCCAAGCGTTACTCGATGCGTATGGAAATATGACTGAGCTTGAGCTTGGCATGAATCCATTTCGCGGACAGGAGTTAAATGGACCACCGTATGTCTGCATCAAGAGCAATGGGTCACAAGCAGGGCCTTGCGAGTTCGATCACAACGAGGAATGCAAACTTATCCTCGATAAGAAGCCTCTCATACGTCCTGACGACATTGTCAGTGAAATGCCGACTTGCTATCGCGCCACAGACAAATCAAACAATGAGTTTGTCGTCAAATTTTCTAGAAAGGAACAAAGCCATCAAAAGTTCCTACGTCGAATCAAGGAGCATAACGTCTGCGGCATCACGGAGCTCATCGCCTATAAGAGTGTCTGTACCAAGACTACACTTCTTACTTGTGCAGTCATCGCCCCCTTTGCTCGTCCCATTTACGAATATCGTACTGTGTTGGAGGTTCTCGAATGCATGCGTGATACGATTAAGGCCCACCGATCGCTGTATATAGATGCTAAGATTCTTCATCGGCATGTCTCTATCAGCAGCCTCCGCATCCATAACACCGGAAGGAACAAACTAGACGCTTCCAAAGGAATACTCATCGGTCTTGACAACGCCAGGGACATGGAAATCGAGCCTGAGAAACCCTACTGCTTGTTTGGAACCAAGACCTTCATGGCCATTGACTTATCGCGCAACAGCGACAATCCGGTCCTAAATACGTATCGCCACGACCTCGAATCTTTCTTCTACGTGTTCTTGTTTATAGCAGTGAGTGGGCATAAGAGGCCATCTCACCAAAGTCGATTGAGGCCGTGGGATGTCGGGTCCAAGAACTGGCCAGAGATCGCTGAGAAGAAGACAAAGGACATTTCTAGCAACGACAACTTTACTACCATCCTTGACGAGTTTCGCCCGGAGTTCAAGGGTCTGGAGGGTTTGGCTTATGCCCTTCGCCATGTGCTCTTCTTCCCTGATGGAAACGAGTTCTTTACAGGCACGAATATGGACATTGAGGCCACGGAAAAGCTGTATGGCGCCATGATTGGCGCTTTTGAGAACGCGGTCATTGAGAATAGAGAATGAAGCTGGGAATTATTGCGAGCAGGCATGAAGCCTAATAATACAAATATCACAAGTCGCGGAGAAAGGGATTGATAATGCGATGCGACCAAAGTCAACGATGATGACCACTCAGGATGGCAATAGAACATTAGGGCCTTGCACCCAAGAAGTACAAAGATTTAGGCTAGTTCTCCTAATTTTAGAGGACTCTTTGGCGAGTTTATTTTGGCAGTATCTCTTAGAGTGCACTAAGACTCTGTTAAGCAATTCAGGATGTTGCCCATGATCTTCGTCTCTTCCCCGAACACGACAGACTACGGGGTAAATCGACGTTTGATCCCTCCTCCAATCATGAAACGCCTATTTATCCTCCTCGTACTGGGTAATCCAGTTTTCCCATGCTGATCCCTGGACATAAGTCCCATCGGCGTTGTAGTAGCGTGACGCTAGGGGTATTCTTCCATCAGCGATCCACCAAAGGGGTGTCTCGTATTCGGATCATGAGGATCCGACGGACTAAAATCTTGGATAAGCGAGGTAATCGATCTGCTATTTAGTTTCTAGCACGGCCTCGACTGAGATGGATTCTTGAAGGCTCATCATCACAATGTTGCGAGAAGCTGTGTACAGTATTGCAGGCTTCGTCCTGCTTGCCTATGCGGCAGAATGGATTCTCTCACTGTTCGATGATCCAAGGGAACCTAAGAGACTACAGTCGAAAATACCGCTCTTTGGTCACTTATGGGGTATGATGAAGTACAGTTCTGGCTACCACGGGATAACAAGGTACTTCCAGCCTTCAATTCTCTCGACGCAAAACTGACCGCTAGGAAGCAAACAAACAAACGAGGAAATGTATACAGTCGCCATCTTCAACACCAAACTCTACATCGCCAAAACATCCCGTCTCATCCCCCTTATCCAAAAGACCTCTAAAACCCTCTCCTTCCGGCCATTCATGCAGACAGCCGCTAAACTCATGGGTGATGCTAAACCCGAGACTTTTGAAGTCTTTGGTACAGAATGGGTTGATTCGTTCAGTCACGCTCATAAGAATGGTCTTGCTACGGGGCCGTTTCTTGATGAGCAGAATCTTCGAATGGGAGATCGTGCGTTGATCGATATCGAACAACTTCTGCCCGAGGAGAAAGACGGTGTTTCGAAAGTTAACTTGCTGGAGTGGGCGCAGTATGCTGTTGTGCAGGCTAGTGCTTGTGGAATCTTTGGTGTTGAGCATCCTTTTCTGGATCCAAAAGTCGATCAAGCCTTTTGGTAAGCCGCCCCCTTCTTACTATAAGCATGCACTAATCAGATAGGAAATGGCAATCATATCTCCCTCTTCACATGGTAAACCTTGATATTACCGGCAAGGGCTACGCCGCCCGCCAAATTGTTTTTGACGCTTTCCGCAAGTATAACAAGAATCTCCCCAACGATGTATCCTTCATCTACAAAGAGCGTCTTCGCTCAATGCAAGAAGCTGGTATTGACGAAGATGACATTTGCAAGCAGCAAGCTACTTTCGGAACTGCTGCTTTTGCAAACACTGTTCCGATTATGTACTGGACTATCTACGAACTCTTCTCTCGGCCTGACCTTCTAGAAGAGGTACGAAAGGAAGTCATTGAGCAAGCTGTCAGTGGAGATAAGCAATCTGGCTTCAAAGTCGATGTCGCTGCTTTAAAGACGAAATGTCCTTTGACATTATCAGTATTCCAAGAGACTCAAAGACTAAGGCATGTCCATGCCAACATCCGCAAAGTAACAGAAGACACCCTCCTCAATGGAAAATACCTGCTCAAAGCAGGCCACTACGTAATGATGCCCGGCCAACCCGTGCACACCAACACGTCAACATGGGGCCCGACCGCCGACCAATTCGATCCATATCGCTTCACCAAAGACTCTTCAGAGCGAAAGGCTAGCAGTTTTGTAGCTTGGGGGGCACCGCCGCATCTTTGCCCAGCGCGTCAATTCGCCACAACTGAGATTCTTATCGTCATCGCGCTTCTTGCTGTGAGGAGCGATATCGCGCCTGTGAAGGGGGAGTGGGTGAAGAATCCGGCGCTGAATACGGGAGATATGGCGACTGTTTATACGCCCAAGAAGAGCGTTGAGGTGGAGGTTAGGAAGAGGGAGGATTGGGATGGGGAGTGGAGTTTGAGGATGGGGGAGAGCAAGACGAGGATTTCTCTTGCTTCTGGTTAAAATTGGCCTGGTCCTTTTTATATCGACTTAGAAGAGACATTCCTAAATGATAAAAAGATTTAGGTAATATTATATGAGTTTAGGATACCTTTTGCTGAGTTTATTTTAATACCCTATATCAAGGTCTGATGATTTCTTATTACCCGAGGGTGAGATCTTGACAACGTGAGGTTTCCGTGCGTAACAAAGGCACGATCAACTCCAGGATTAATCACTCATGGAACAAGCATCGATTTTCGCAGTTACTCAATCTCTCACGCAGGTCTGAATCATGTGCAACATCATGAGTCACCGCATTAGTGGTAAGCTGACTCCCAAGGTCTGCAGACCAATATTCGGATTACCTTGAATCGGCCGCCCGATAATTCCGAGCTGAACATCTCACACGACACGAAAACCACCAAAGATCTTCAAATACCCACTAAAAAGTCGCTGGAGTCATTCGGGACGCCTTATGAGGCTGAAAATTGTGGTCATTGCCTTGATTCTTTGGCGCGGTTGCCTGTCGTGAGAGAGACAGAAAACATCTAGCCTGGACAAAGGGTGTCATTATAGAAACTTCAAAGGTCTGACTAATTTAGTTCAAGATTGCCTTGTCTTTTTTGTCGCTTGGAATACGGGTCGTTCGTTTTCTTACCGCCTTTGGAGTGCATCCAATGAAAATTGCCTCGTCGGTGAGCGATATCCACTTTTGGGGGCTGAGTAATTGATTGCTGCAGGCAGGTTTGATGAGGGGTCGGTCACAGACGCAATTCGCAGTCAGTGATGAACAGAAAGAGCTGCCTTGGCTCAGCGTAAGCAACAACTATTTCAACCTCCTTCACCTCAATCTCACTTTAAACCTCCCCTCTCCAACATCAATTAAATATACTATACACATCTGATACATTACTCTTGACATCTTGAATCTTCAACCCTGGACCGCCAGGATGACAATCGACCAGGATCCCATCCTCACAAAACTCCGCGATGTATCCCTCTCAACAGAGAACGGCGTCAGCGCACATCACATAGAGCAAGAACATCCCGCTACAGCAGGGCTCCTTTCGGAACGAGAAAGCGAAGCTTGGCAAAGAGCCATAGAAAAGGTCGTCCGATGCGTTGTATCGGTCAAATTCTCGCACCCTTATTCTTTCGACACCGAGACTAGCAAGACGAGCGAGGCGACTGGCTTTGTTGTTGATGCGGAAAAGGGTATCATTCTCACTAATCGACATGTCGTCGGTCCTGGGCCCTTTTCGGGGTACATCGTCTTCAATAACCAGGAAGAAGTCGATACGTACCCTATTTATCGCGATCCAGTACACGACTTTGGTTTTTTGAAGTTTGATCCCAAGGCGGTTAAATACATGGCTCTCACCGCGATGGAACTACGGCCCGATCTTGCGAAAGGTAGGTCCTCGTCCTTCGAAAAAGATCTCGCTGCTGACATAAGAACAGTTGGAACGGAGATCAAAGTTATTGGTAACGATAGCGGCGAAAAGCTCGGTATCCTCTCCGGTTTCATAAGCCGCCTCGATAGAAACGCTCCTATATACGACGGATACATGGATTTCAACACATGCTACTTCCAAGCCAATGCTTCAGCGTCAGGAGGAAGTTCCGGAAGTCCTGTTGTCAACGTCGACGGGCACGGTATAGCCCTTCAAGCAGGCGGGCGCACTGACGGGTCGACGGATTACTTCCTCCCCCTTGATGGACCGCTGCGAGCACTGAAACAGATCCAACGCGATGAGAAGGTGAAAAGAGGCGAGATCCAGACCGTGTTCAAACTAAAGCCCTTTGATGAATGCCGGCGGCTGGGGTTGAGTCCTGAATGGGAGAGTGTCTTGCGCAAGTCTTTCCCTGGCGAGGATAACGTCATCGTCGCTATGGACGTCCTGCCCGAGGGTCCTTCAGACGAAAAGCTAAAAGAGGGTGACATTCTCCTCAAGATAAATGGGGATCTCGTCACGCAATTCCTCCGCCTTAACGAGATATTCGATTCCAACATTGGCAAAATAGTGCGCATTCTCGTCCAAAGAGACGGCCAAGACGTCGAAGAGGATATCCTCGTCCAAGACCTCTGCGAAATCACACCTGACCGCTTCGTCACCGTCGGAGCAGCTTGTTTCCACGACCTATCATACCAAGTCGCCCAACGATACTTCCTCCCCTGCCGCGGCCGCGGCGTATACGTCAGTAAATCCGGTCCTTTTCACTCCACGCACGATAACTACATCATGGTCGACAGCATCAATCACAAAAAGACGCCGGACTTGGATGCTTTTGTGCAGGTTATGAGGGATATCCCCGACAGAGCTCGCGTGGCTATTAAATTCTGGTACGTGTGGGAACCGCAGACCGTGCGAACGGCTGTTGTGCCAATTGATCGGCATTGGTTCCAGCGCATGAAGATGTTTAAGAGGAATGATACCACTGGGGTCTGGGATGTTGAGATACTCGCTGAGCCGTTGCCTGCTATTCGACCGCCGCCGTTGAGTGCGTCTTTTGATGCGCTGGAGCATATTGCTCAGCGGGAAATTGCCGAGATTGCGAGGAGTTTCGTCCAAGTGAGATTCTCTTCGCCGGTTCTTATCGATGGACAATCCACGCGTATTAAACTTGGGATGGGCCTTGTTGTCAACGCTGATCGAGGCTACGTCATCGTCTCGAGAACTGTCGTCCCAACGAAACTGTGCGATATCGAACTGACCTTTGCCGACTCGGTCCTTGTTCCCGGAAAGGTCGTCTTCTTGCATCCTGCGCATCACTACGCTATCCTTCAATACGACCCCAGTCTCGTTGACGCGCCCGTGAAAAGCGCCATCTTCAGCACTGAGAGAATCTCACAGGGTGCGCCGACTTTCTTCGTTGGGCATAATGATTGCGATGAGATGGTGTATGCCTCAACCGCCGTGACTAAAGTTATTCCTCTCGAGCGAGAACCACCAAATCCACCCCGCGGCCGCCCCGTCAACGTTGATCGTATTGATGTGGAGACTCGAATCGGAAACCACTGCGGGAGCGGCGTACTCATCCGTAAAGACGGCGTCGTTCAGGCTCTTTGGGTCGTCTACGAGATGGAAGATCTTGACGAGGCGTGTTTCGGTCTCAGCTCCCAAGCCATCGCGCCCATCGCTGAGAAACTAAGCCAAGGCATCGTGCCGACCCTACGCAGTCTCTCCATCGAGCTTGAAGCGGTAACAATGATTGAAGCGCGAGTCATGGGCGTTGCGGAAGAGTGGATCGAAAAGGTGCAGAGCAAATCGTCCTCCGACCGACGACTCTTCATGGTAAAACGTGGGCCAAAGCAGCTCCCAGGTCAACTCGGCGAAGGCGATGTCCTGCTCACGCTTGACGGCAAGCTTATCACGCAGCTGCATGATGTGGATGTCATGTACTGGAAAGAAAGCCTCGACGTGGTCGCTGTACGAAATGGCGAACAGATTAGCTTCAAAGCGCAAACTGTCTCCGAAGATGAGTTTGAGACCTCGCGTGTTATTAACTTCTGTGGCTTAACAGCGCAGAAACCCCATCGTACCGTGAGGCAGAGCATCAAAAAGCTACCGAGCGAAGTGTACATCACAAGTTGGTTCATAGGATCGCCCGCGAACCTGTATAACGTCTACGCCACGACTTTCATCACGCACATTGACAACAAGCCTACGCCAGATCTGCAATCACTCGTGGGGATTATCGCAAGCATCCCTGATAAAACATGTGAGTTCTCCCCTAAACTATGCAAAACTTAGGGCACATTATCATAAGTGGTAGAAGACTATATAAAGTCTACTAACTTTATGACAAAATTACCTAAATTTAGGACACTGGTCCCAAGTTACCCCGTCGGTAAAACGTAACTAACAAGAGCGTAGACTTCAAGATCAAGATGATGAACTACACCGGAACTCCCTCCGTCGTGACAATCAAGAAGGATGAGCGCTACTGGCCTACTGTCGAGTGGCTTCGCGATGAGACGCATGTTGAAGGATGGAAGAGGGTGACGTATGAGAATGGTGAGATTATACAGGGCGAGGGTCTTTATGGTATTACACTCTGAGCGAGGTGTTGGTAGACAATGGGTTCATGACTTGTATTATATAATTACGGTATCTCCATTCATACACGGCTCTGAGAGCGATTTCACTACTGATAACGACTCGCGCTGCTAGTGATTTGCTGCATTCACGCCGATGAGATGCAAATGAAACGGTGGGTGTGCACGGTTGTGATGGTGAGTCGTTGATTGAGAACCCCGCTCGCTGTAAGCACGAACTAGGCTGAGGCGCCAGGGAAAGCAAGAAAGATTGGAAACACTCCGGCATAGATTTAGGTAAATTTAGTATATATTGTATAGAATTTAGGCAAATTAAGTATAAACTTAGCATATCTTTGACAGTTGTAGCTCAAGGTCGGACGATTTCTGCCAGGTAGCTCCTCTTCCAGTGGGTCTAGCGCGCCGACTGCCTACCAGATCTAGGCACCAGCCCCATTTACAGGGGTTGCTCTAGTGCTGAGCAGAAACTTATAAGGCGCTCATCCAACGACTTCAAAAACGCTTCAACCCAACTTCATCAATCTCATCTCACCTCAAACATCTCAATCATGGCTTCCGACGACTCAAGACTCGTCACTGAGATATGGGACAACATCTGCTCCTTCCTCACCCCACCAACCCTCTCCAATCTCCGTCTCACGTCTCACAGACTCAATGAGATTGCTCGACCATGGAAATACAGAAGCTTACGCCTCGAAGCATTCGCACCTTCATCTGTTGAGCGATTTATTCAGATCGCCAAGACCCCCGAACTGCGCAGCTTAGTTCGCGAAATCACTATTGATACGCGCATTGAGTTTGACTTTGAGTACCTCTGCAACGAGTCATACATCTTCCCCATAGCCTTCATGAACGCACTCCCCCACCTCCGCTGTTTCACCAACGTTACGGCGCTTCATATTCGCTTTGAGGAGCACTGCGGCGAAGATGACCGTTACTATCAAACTATTGAAGAAACGTTTGAGTTGCGGTACCGTGTGCTCGATACTATTCTTCACTGCGCCGCGGGGCTGTGGACGCTGGAGAAGCAGATCAAGATTGACCAGGTAATGGAGGGATATATCTATCTCAATGATGATGAGGATGAAAAGTTTGACTACAGTTACCAGGATCTTGAGTTCACTCATGATAAGCCGTTTCCGCTAAAGGAGTTGACCATTACTCATTTGGCGGATTACGATGATCCTCACCTCACTACCTCCGAGGCCTGGAAGACGATCATCTCTCTACCAAGTCTTGTCGACTTCCGGGTCTTTGTCACAACCGAAGAATGCGAGGCTTCACCGGAGAGCACGATTCACTACATTGAGAAGTACGATTTCTTCGATAGCCTCCACAACACATGGCTCTCGCCCAACATCACGGATCACTTGCGCGTACTGTCGCTATACTTCAAAGATTACTGGGGCTGGTTTCCCATCATGGACTTTCGAAACATTGGCGAGGACTCACCATTCCCTCAACTTAAGGTTCTTGCGCTCGGGAACTACGTCTTTACTCATGAGTGGCAGATCGAGTGGTTCGCGAAGCTCGGCAAGGAGAACGGTAGTGGGGGTTTGGTTGAACTGTATCTCGATGATTGTCCGATTCTGTATCATGCGCGTCAGCTCCGCATTGGAAACGATGGGTACGCTGATCATACGGCTCATACAGCACAAGGCGGTACAGGACGAGGATGGGATCCTACCAAACGCGACTTTCCCATCCGATGGAACCATATCCTCTCCCACTGGAAGGAATCAATGAAAGGGCTGAAGACACTCCGAGTTGGTCATGGTTGCTGGTGGGATTGTCCCAAGGATACTCGCCAGGCGATTCTTCAAGACCCCGACTACAAGGACATCGACTTGCAAGCTATGGATCATCGCCTTACGCGAAACCAGCACCGGGACTTTGCCTGTCCTGGCCCAACGGAGGAGGAATACTGGGACAGGGAGAATACCTGGGTGTCTGAGGAGCATAGATACGGGACGGGAATCGATAATCAGAGAACGAGTCGGATGCAGTACATTGAGTATAATTGTGGTCTGGGGCCTTCGCCGTGGCTTGAGAAGAATTCGCGGTACGATTGTGATGAGGAGGGATTTGCGCCGGAGAAAGGGACGTTGGAGAAGGATAATGCTGCGTGGGATATGATTATGGCTGTTACTCGAGCGAGACGTCATGGTCTTACTGTTTGAGGTCTCAAGAGTAGCGTCATTGAGATCTTGTCTTTCATTTATGGTGATGTTCATTAGGGATTCATAGTGTTATGGAGAGATTTATATACAACCACTGTGTTCAGAGTACATGCCTGATTTAAGCTCAGATTCCGCTGTCGTTCAGTAACTCTAATTGCCAGAACTTAGGAACATCCTCAATTTTACGCTGTGTAGAAACAGAGATATACTTTGTTCACATTTTACATATTGAACTTAGAAACTTGGGTTTAGAGTAATCCCTTTTATCAAGAAAGCAACTCCCACTCTTTCCAAAGAAGATTACACGCATAACGATGGCAGCGGCTGAAATGAATGAGGCACGTCTTTTGAACAGCTCCATGATCTCTTATAACTGCCCTCATTGCTGATAGTCGAGAAGTTCTGCCGGCTGCTGACACTGCCTTGCAACCCAACCTCACGCTGTCACCTGACCTCCAACAAACGTTCCCTAAGCCTGATCTAACTTTAGGCTCACGTCATAAATAAGCATCGCCTTCACCTCAGCGCTTCCTCGCCTCACCAACACCAACCCACCGCAAAAATGTCCTCTCCCAGCAAAGTCCCCAAGCGCAGCGACATGATCCTCGCCATGAACGACCCCTACATGCAGCAAATCATCGACGGCACCAAGACCTACGAGTTCCGAAAGTACAACATGGCCGGCATCCAGCGCATCTGGTTCTACCGCACTGCTCCCCACTCCGCCATAACACACATCTGCACTGTCGACGAAGCTGCCACGAGAAACTCCGGCGACGCGCCGCTGCCTGAAGATGGGCTGGGAAACAAGGAATACAATGAGAAGGACGCTGATTACGAGGGCTATGACTTTGCGTATCGGATTAATGCGGTTTATGAGATTCAGGCTGAGGGGGGTCGGGGCATTACTTGGGCGATGATGAGGGATGAGCATGGAATGAAGATTGCACCACGGGGAAGGTTCAGGGTTCCGGAGTCTATGATTGAGCAGTATCGCTTGGAGGACCAGAAGAAAGTGTTGTGAGGGAGTATGGGGGAGTTGACAGTTTATCGCTTTTGCTCGTGAGGTCTATATGCAGGCGATTCAAAACAACGAGACCTCACTCTAAGACTCTTCAGATTGTGACTGATATTGGCCGTACTACTATGTCCTTTTGACTACTACTCTCTCCTCAAAGCTGATTTATATCTCCAAAGTGTCAATCACTCGCCACATCAGACTCTTCCTGATATCAAGCCTCTAAAATGTAGTATGTTCAAGTTCCCAATGAATGGAGTAATCTCCGTAAGGCTGTCCCCCTACTGTTCTATTCCTCCACTTACAGACGCGATCCAGCCCACGACGAAATCGTGTTCGTACTACTTCCGCCGCTGCAAGTTGAAACCTATGACGTTCGCCATGTGTTGCTGGCAATGTTCTGCAGATCCACCGATGCATGCCACTGTATCACTACCTCTTTGGGCCTTGGCAGAAGCTCAGATTGGTCGAGGTACTTACATCTCTCAAGTTAATGGACTTCCCTTCTAGGCATCTCCCTCGAAGCCTGCCCAGTAGCAAGTACATTGGCTAAGTGGGCCGCGATCTGCCAGTGCCAGTGAGCGTTCACTTTCATGATGTTCAGTTTGGTGTTACACTGCCAGATCAGGAGGAGGAGCTCCCGAATAAGAGAATTCTCTCGCTCCGAGTTAGAATCCTTTCTAACTCTTCCCTCAACACACTCGACAAGACTCTTGAGCTGAGATATCCTTGTAATATCTCATCTCATTCTTCATCAAATTGCATCACAACACTTCTATTTTCATCCCTTCACTCCCTCAACTTACATCAGAGCACTTTGCCTTCCATCTTCATCTCACTTCTATCAGCTTACACAAGAGCACTTCTACTCTTATCATCACCTCCCGCTTCCTCATCTCATATCACAACTCTCTCACGCCCTCCACCACCAGCAAGTCTTAAGAGACAAATCTCCTTATCAACAGCTCTCATCGACATCTCCCTCTCTGCACTCAAATCACAACACTCCGACTCTTACCATCAACGACGCCCCTTCTCCACGAGCCCTGATCATCAACGACTCATACCTCATCTTCACCATGTTTTCCTTCTTGACCACCAAGAAGACCGTGGTTCGCAACCGCGAGCTCGGTCCTGGTGGTGTTCACCTCAAGGACTGCGGTATCCCCGGCCGTATCAACCTTGTCGAGGCCCTTTCCGACATGGGCATGGAGGATGACCGAGCCTCTGATCACCTCGATGACAACGATGTCTGGGTCGACTTGGACACCCAGAAGGATGCCATCAAGGCCGCCCTTCAGCCCAAGTCTAACGCCCAAGTCATCACCAAGCCGGACGTTCAAGTCACCGTCGAGATTACTGAAGAAACCGTCAATGAACTTCAGGCCTGCGTCATTGAGGACTACTGGACTGAGGAGGCGATCCAGCGTCGAGCTGCTGCCGCTCTTGATGAGTCGGTGCACAACTGGTTGGAAAGTATTGACGAGTCCGATGCTGTCAACGAATCCAACGACTCATCTGAAGATGAGCACTCTGTCTCTTCAAAGGAGTCCTTTGGCGCGAAGTCAAACGTCTACCAACTCCCCAAGTTTGAGTCCTTCCAGAAAACCAAATTCAACGGTCCCGTCTTTGACAAAGAGAAACGATTGACTGCTTTCAACGACCGCATCCTTTCCTCTGCTGTCTTCTGGGGAAAAGTCGGCGATGAATCTGACGACGACATGTCCGCTTTCTTCAAGCCTGGCAACTAGATGACTCGCAATGTTGGTGCTGTTTGTGTCTGAGGTTATAGCAAGATGATGCTCCCTCGGAAAAGCTTTCTTGTTAAGATGATTATTTGCGTTATGAGACATGATTTGCATTGGACTCTGGAGTTTTAGCATGGCAATGCCCCTTCGAGAATATTCTCTCGCTGGCACGAGAAGATGGCAGACTACACAAGGTGCTATGGGATCTGGTATGTGTCTGGGATAGTCTCCTGAGATGGATGTCAATTGGGATAAGTAAGATAAGTCTAGGTACTGGCAGAGGTGGTCTAGCATGAATTGAGTAATAGTACTAAACCCTGATCCCAACATGCAATTGTGACAAGCCCCATTCCTTTTACCGATATTACTATTTTATGCAACATTCTGCATAAAACTCGCATGTACCTCGGGTGAGACCCGAGGGCTCACATTTGACAATGGGTCGTTTGCTTCGTTTAACACGGTCCACCCTCCGTCAACCGTCACATCCAACGGTCGAACAATGCCGGGGTAAATGATGCGACCGTTTAAACTAAAATTCTCTAGTCCCATTACGTGTCATTTCCCCCTTGTCAAAGGATTCAGGGATTTTGTTCTACAGCAACCAACAGGTGGGGGGTCCGAAAGTCTGTTCTAGGCAGGCAAATAAAAAAAATATCATGAGCGTACCCGAGCTGTTGGCTCTAGTAACCAACGTGCTTTAGTGTTGCAATGCTACGACGTTGAGATGCATGGCACCCATGACATTTGCGGGAATTAGGCATGTCAGTAGCTTTTGCTCCGCTTGACCTGACAGTGGACGAGTTATTATCAGTCGAGGCAATGATAATGCTGACTGCAAGGGTTTCAGGGGATCCTGATCTGCATTGTGTCACCCACTTGGCCGGATCCTTTGGTTACCTTTGGATGGGGCAGGGTAGTATTTTCGTATGGAACCGTTGTCTGCGCCCCAAGTGGGCATGCGACCCGTGTCGTTGGTCCAGGGGTCTTCAGCACATGTCATTCAAGACCCTGCGCTATGGTATGATTGCAGAAACCGCTCGGTCTCGCTTGCTGCAAGTCAAGTATGGTGGATGCTACTCTGCACGACTCCACGCGTACTTCTCGTCGCGAGAAAAGCGCCGGGTCTTATCACATCACCCATGCCCATGCCCATGCCGGTACTGCCATCGAATCACACCAGGAGATGGGCCATCACGTGCCGAGCTAGCAAGCAGGATAACGATATCAGTCAGAAAAGCAAACACCCTGGATGTAGAACCGTTGGGTGGTTTATCATATCCTTGTTAGCTTCACTTGTTTGAACCCCTGGCCCGTTGTAGCCGTTATGGAGTCGTCCCGAACCGATGCTGCCGTCGTCAGTTCATGGTCCGTTCACCGCCGCGGCAATCGAAAAAGAACATAAAGCCTACGGGTGGCGCAATTCCTCGCGGGAAGTTCTGGGTAGATCCGTTCGTTATCCAAGCTCCTTCTTCTTATTCACATACATAATGCCTCACAAAGACTTGCCCATTAGACCTCTGGTCCGTGCTTTTGACCCCGTTGGCCCAGATACTCTTGGGCCACCAGAACTTGACTTTGCTTCACTGTTCAGAGAGACAAACGTCCCTGAAGATGCTCCTCTGACGCTACACCCTGAAGACCTAGGCGTGCCATGGCATACTTCTTTCCCTTGGGTGAGGCAGTCCAAGTGGTGGGTACAGGGTGAAGCAGCTGGAAGGGATCTGGTGAATCGAATCAGTGCCGATAAAGCGTCTGAGAGAGGAGCTCTACCTGTGGAGTTTATGGACGAGCGCCGAAAGGGAAAGATTGACGAGCTTGTTGAAGATGCGGTTTCATGCGCCGTTTACCTCTATCCGTCATCGTCGCGAACTCGAATAGAGCTGTTGACGCAGGCTCTTCTTCTTCTATATTTCCACGATGGTATGTATATATCCCACTCAACGTCGATGTCGCTAACACTGATCTAGATGTTATGGAACGCGGTGCAACACAAGATGTACGTTGAACAGATACCATGCTTTTACGGGACTGACTCCCGGTAGGAAACCACAGTTGCTGATGATTTCGTGACCATGAAACCTAAGAACAAACAAATGAAGCGGTTCTACAATGAAATCATGGAATGTGATCCCATTCTTGGCCCTGGTCTCCTCCAGGCTATTGGCCTATTCGTCAATGCAGGCCGCAAAAAGTCACCATTCAAGCAAGATCAATACGGAACTTTGGCCGAGTACATAGACTACCGCCGCCATGATATTGCCAAACCGTGAGTTAACCACCTCCAATTCCATTAGAATACACTAACCCCCTTCAGCTTCATGGTTGCTGCTATTCGCTTCGGGACCGGTATTCACCATACCCCCGAGGAAATCGCTCCCTTTCAGGAGCTAGAAGAGCTCTACGTAATACACTCTATGCTCATCAACGATCTCTACTCCTACGATAAGGAGATCCACGAGTCGCGAACCGTCAACGCCTCTGTCGTCAACGCAGTACATGTCATTGAAAAGCTCATGTGTGTACCGCCGCATTTGGCAAAGACTATTACTCGAACGATGAGCTTCGATGTTGAGAAGAAGTACTACGCCGAGTCAGAGAAGTTCATGCGTGATCCGGCGTTGAACGATAGGCAGCGTACTTATGTCATTGCGCTTTTTGATTGTCTGACTGGGAATCTATTTCATCATGCTACGTTGGGCAGATACACTCCATATGCGGAGTTTGTTTTTGATTGCAAGACTTAGAGATGGTTTGGGTTGTTCATAGCTAGCATTGCATTGCCTTTCAATAACAGCGTATACGATTTCTTTTTTCCTGACACTTGCCTGGGTCTCGTTTGCGTGAATTTCTTCGGTGTGACCTTGGCAAGGATGCATGATTCCAAACCTCCGGGACCTCCCAAAGATGTCGGAGCTAAACGAGCCGTCAAAACCAGGCGAATTTCAGTGCGACTTCATGCCCAACCAGCGCAAAAAGGCGTATGCATGCAACGTCACATCGCGAGTAAACACCATCGGGCTCACCGTTTCACTTCCATCCGTAGTTCGAGCCAACAAACCAGTCGCATCACTTGTCCTGTCAACAAAGTTCATCCGGGGAAGCTTATTCATCCTGCCTGAATTCAAACACCGCGAGAGTTTCGCGTACGTATTTGCTCCGAGCCGGGTGAAGGTTATCGTCTGATACGTTGATCATATCCCGAATATGGAACTCTTATCAGCAACCCCATGTCGATAGTAACCCCTGGGCATTGCTGACATATTTCTGGGGTAATCATCAACAATTACTCCGCAGAATATGTATAGTATGCTCGAAACGGATAAGATGTGATACGCCAATCATCTTATCCGTGGGGTGAAATGCTTCACCGCCTGTTGGTGTGTTTACGAAGAGGCTGGGCCCGTGTGTACGGCTTGGCTCCGATTGAAGAAGCGGGAATAGAGGACTGAACTAGTTATAACCGAACGCGAACTATAGAAGGATTTGGAATGGTTTCCGAAGAAAAGAACCGCGTGTAGTGATATGATGTTAACATTGGAGAGCTAGCAAATAATCCTGGTATTGCTACAACTATAAACAATCGCTAAAGGAGCGGTATGATAACAGAACCAACTCAGAGCAACACCCAACGCCATGGAAAGTCAAACTCCCGCTATCAACATCCCAGCAGTTAAACGAATGACAATAATCTTGCAATACTAGTTCGATCCAACACTAGTCTTCAGAGACCCATGAAGACGCAAAAGCGGATTCTCAATGCCACTTCCAAGTGCATCAAATCCCCGCGCATCGTCACCGTTCACCTGAGCTCTAATCAAATCTCCCAAACGCTGGCGCAGCTCTGGCGTAAGCTTGCCATCAGTCACTGCCAGACCGCCTAGGAGGTCGCTCAGCATATTCATGAGTGGGTTGAGCGATGCTTTCAGGCTGAGCTTGAGGCCGAGCGTCTCGAGGAGGTCGTTGACGATATCGAGGAGTTCTTTGACGAGATCTTCGACGAGATCGAGGACGTCAGCGCGTTGGTCGGTGGTGAGTTTGAGGTTCTTGGTGGTGGAGAGTCTGGTCAGGGCGCCGGAGACAGCAGCACGGATTTGGATAATCTCTTTGAGGGCGTCGGTGGTGCCTTTATTACGAGTCTCGGTTCCGGCCTGAACTCTGAGGAGTGTTCCATCTGATAGTGTTAGTGTCTATTGAGCTTATGAACAGCAGGACGCATACTGATTCTGTCACCTCGGGCAGTGACTTGAGCAACAAGACTATCCAAGGAATCAACAAGATCCTGGCCGTTCTTGAAGCCAGTCGACGAAGACTTGAGCAATCTCTTTGAATGAGTTGTCTTGGGCTTCTTTGTAGACTTGGTCTTCTTGACCGACGCCTTGGCAGAAGGCTTCTTAGATGTCTTCTTCTTCTTAGGCGTAGATCTAGAGGACCGCTTGACTTTTACGTTCGTGGTGGCGGTTTGTCCTGCCTTTTGCTCAGCGCGGAGGGCGTCGAGGTCGACTTTGACGCTGGGAAGACCATTGTAGGGAATAGTGTCGACGAGATGAGATGATTTCTTGACGAGGGCTGTGTCTGTAGCTGGTGCAGCGAGAGAGCTGCTTACGAGAGCTACAGCGGCGACGAAGAAGACTTTCATGATGGGGTTTAGAGCTGTATATTACACAGTTTTGTTCGGTGTCGTATGAAGATGCTGATCCAAGACGAAGGCAACTCGCAGACATTTATAAAATTCCTCACGGCCTACATATTCAGAATAAAGTTGGGATTTGCCTCATGCGACAGTTGAAGTTATCGTCATATTGTCGATCTTCTGATCAGTCAACCATCATATCATGAGATGACATAGCTCTTATGCTGAACCAACGATCAACCTAGAGCCGCTGACGCGAGTTACGTTCTTGTACAAAAATCTACTATGCGTTTAAAGGTTTACAGTTTGGGACTGGTATGAAGTTACTGCGAAGAGATACTGTGGCTTGCCGATCATGCCCAAAGCCCTGACAACCAAGATTGAGAGGGTCCATCGACAGATCCGGACATTTTTGTCTCGGTAGTCAGCACGTCAGTTCCTGGTGGCCCTGGTAGATCGGCAAATCATAATAGAGTGGTGACCTTTTAGAATCAGGCACAATCGTGGTCCCTTGGACCCTTCATGATTGTCGCCAAGCGAATGACGTCGCTTGGGGTTTGACGCGCGAACAAATTCGTGTAGGATCGACCGAGATCTGTAAGCGGATTCATTCGTCCTGCCTTAACTGAATATGTGATGTCCAAGGGACTTTTATTGTCTCATTCCAGTTTTTCTGACAATATCCGAATCCGGTTTCTTGCCATCATGGTGTTGCAATGAGCAAGAGGGGAAACATGTTTCGACAAGGACCGTTCAGCGAAAACGTTAACAATGCGACTTATCTAACCAGACAGTAGGAACATTAAAATTCATACTGAAGCGCCATAATGGAGGTTTACTCAGAGGTCTCTAGAGAGGCTTAACTAAAGAAATCCATCTAGTAAATTAAGTATAGGGTAAGACAGATCCCATACGTGAGGCCCGCCCCACTAATCCCCACCACAGGGAGAAAAGACACGTCTCCACATCGCCAAAGCAAAAAGCAAACATCGCGAGGACGTGCACAGCGCAAAAGAAAGGGTCTGGCCGGGGATTGAACCCGGGACCTCTCGCAAGCAATGCTGTAGGGTTTTCCCTAAGCGAGAATCATACCACTAGACCACCAGACCGGTCAAGTTCTGGAGAACTTATTGTGGGTTGCTGATTTCGGAACACCAGAACTATGGTCAAGAACTCCGTTAGTGACGAGAGAGAAAGCCAAATGACTCAGATTTAATAATAACTACATCGTTCGTCTGTTTTCAAAGTGCCTTATCCTTGTTCTTAGCAGATACGTATATCTAGTTACCTAAGAAGCGCAGTACACATGAAAGCCTTTGTTTTCTCTTTAGAATTACACAAATCCAATGGCATCACGTGTCTGTCACATATATTGCGCTTACGCCAAGCGGCATAGGTTTCTTGTAACTAAATATTTATTTCAACAAGTCATATAGACATCGGCAACAGCGCTTTATCAACAGTCGCAACACTGAAACGCTTCTATATCTCAGTATGAACTTGTGTAGCGTATGTAAAGAGTCCTTTGCCTGGACGGCTGCCAAGAGCAACCCCTCCCTCACAAGTTGCAAGACCCATCATCTTACTCATCGAGACTGGATGCAGGCGGTTCAAGGAGGCTGCAATGTCTGTACATTGCTGCACGATGCGCTTCAGCCTGGAGTCGCTGCTCACCTTGAGAAGCTTCCTCCCGGAATTCTCAAGAACACAGCCTGGCCTATGGAAGAGTCTCTCGATGCTTTCCTCATATGGACAAAGCTCGCTGTTTCTCATGAATACCCAAGTGTTAGAGTCTGCTTAGAATTCAACGCATCAACAAAGGATCCGGAAGGCCCGCCCCGAGAAGCAACCGATGTGATTCTCACGCAGCTGGATCTCTACCGTGGCTCTGTCGCGAGCCCTGCATCGTTGCAGGAGAGTCCTTCGAGTGAATTGCGTACTGCTTGTGGTCTGATGAGGCATTGGGTTAGTCAATGTAAGTAACAGCACCTTGATCGCGGTCTCAGGACTGGTGTCGCAGGGCTATGGTATCCAACTCGACTCCTCGATTTGGGACATCTTGAATCAATAAACACGCCGCGGCTCATTGAGACAGCAACTAGCATACCAATAGGCCCTTACCTGACGCTCAGCTACTGCTGGGGGAAGAAGAAACTGATCTGTGCAATCTGCAAAGTCTGTATAATGGTGTCTACAATCTACCGCAAACATTCCAAGACGCCATCGCCACAACGAGAAACTTGGGCTATCGTTATCTCTGGATAGATAGTATCTGCATCGTGCAAAATGACCACGAAGATTGGGCCCAAGAAGCAGCTCTGATGCACAGAGTATATACCGAGGCATATTGTAACCTTGCCGCGAGAGCTTCACGAGACAGCAGTGGAGGTCTGTTCTTCGAACGCCAGGGATTATATGGCCGACGTGCCGTGGGGAGCGTGCGAGGGGACGTCATTGAACCTTTTGCCGACGGAGACCTATTCCTAGAGGAAGTCGAACGCTCCCCTTGAAAGACGGTAAGGGATTCCCATATTTCTGTAACAACGTCCGTTTGGTGAGATTCTGACAGTTAGCCAGCGTGCATGGGTATACCAAGAGTGGCTAATGTCAAAGAGAACAATCCACTTCGCCAAAAGTCAAGTCTTCTGGAAGTGCGATCATCTATGCGCTTGTGAAGTATTTCCTGACGGGTTTCCTGATTGCATCAGACACAATGGCAAATCTAAGTTTGCAGAGGACCTTGGTAATGCAAAGTGCCTGTTGAGCCGAGATGTGAACTCGCGCCTTGGTCCAGACCCGTTTCAGCTTTGGTCAGGTCTTGTTAGCCACTACACCTCTCGCGAAATGACCAAGTCGAATGATTGCTTGCCCGCCTTGCCCGGTATCGCGAAATGGCTACAGCCGCATCTCGGAAATCCGGGATATCTAGCTGCTATTTGGAACAAAAGCGATCTTCATCGCCAGCTCGCGTGGTTCTCAGGCACTACCAAGAATCCAAGGCCACAATACAGAGCTCCGAGTTGGTCCTGGGCATCAATAGACGGCCGCATATTTTGGTCGAATCCGCCCGGGACATTTACTCCTCAGCCAGAGATCATCGACATCTCGACCACTTGTGGCGATAGGGATCCCACAGGACCAGTCACTGGTAGTCATATCCTGGTCCAAGTTAATATGGGCCGTGTTCAGGTCATAGTCTAGAATATGAAGCATGAGGTTGTTAATACGCAAAGGCATGGTGATAAGTGTAGTAAAGATAATGCAGAGCTAAGAAGACAGCTGAAGAGCATACCTTGCTTCCTAGCCAACATTCTACTAGCGCAAGGGGTATACGGGTAGAACTCCCAGGTAAGATGTCAAGAGTGGGCATGAGGTACTGGCCACTAGTCCCTAGCGAGACGGGCCCCCATTCTTGGAACATGTGACATACGTAACTATCCCACTAAGCGTTTTATGCATGTTGATACAAAGGTTAAAGGTCTCAGAGGCATGGAGTTAATGGTTTTTAAATCTAATGAACGAGGAATACCCGTCCAGAAATATAGAGAAGATATGAAGGGATGTAACATGCAGGATTGAATGCAGCAAGAGGATGAAACAAGCGAAGCATTGAGGATACGAACTCTGGGCTAGAGATATGCAAGTGTTTGTCTATCGGTATAATAACAAACACCGAGAATCCACATTACCCCGGATTTTATCATCCACAATCACATCTACGATGCAACCAAGGATTTAAACCAGATACCAAGCCGGATACCGATCATTCGCTAGAAATCTACCTTATCTAGACAATTATTACCAGGTCCATCATCACCTGAACAGTAGATCATGGCAGAAATTACCCATTTGAGAACCAGCATCGCTCCATGAAAAGCAAGCCCCCAAACACTCCCTTGTGACAAATCGCACGAATCACAGTACTAGGGCTTTCAATACTCTCACGCGGCTGGAACTCTGTACTGCGGGGGCTCGACTAAAAAGCTAGCCTCAAAGCGGTAATTTTAGTCTGATATTCCTTCTTCACCACAGAATTTGTGGAGTTTCGCGTAACGCCTCGCGGTCTATACTAAGATTCGAGATCGTGACGGTCTGGAACACTTGCTTGCGGGCGCAAGAGAATCTGGGGTATTACGTTTTGAGTTGACACTGGTTTGTATCTTCAGGCCATATCGACGATGCGCGTGTAGCTTTCTCGGAAATCTACCTATCAAGTTGTTGGATCGGCGTACCTAGCACTGCCTCTTGTGTGTTTAACCGTTGACTTTATTCTTTGAAGGGGGCGTTTCCCCGCAACTTTTGGGTTTGCCGACTAGCTAGCTGGGCTTCGTGGCATATACAAGCCGAGCACCTCGCTCTTCGTTCTCCAGAATCGCCATGTTTCAGTGAATAGCTCTCATCAAAAAAACATCCCAATGACAGAAGTTACACATAATGCCCAAGGCGAAGGCCATCTTCGGCCTCGCCTGTCAAAGATTACAATGGTAGCCATGACCTTTGCCATTCTCAAGTGTGTCTCTCCCGATCTCTCTGTCCAAACCATTTTCTGATGTGAAGTCTAGCACGTGGATCTGTCTAGCAGGAAGTCTATCTATCGTTCTCCCTTCCGGCGGATCTGTTGCGTTCTTGTATGGCTTCATCTTCTGTGTCTTGTGTAATTTCGCGCTGGCGGCGAGTTTGGGTGAGTTGGCGGCGATTTGGCCGACTGCTGGTGGGCAATATCATTTCCAGTGGGCATTGACTTCTGAGAAGTGGAGGAAGGTCATGGTGAGTTTTAAAATGCGTGATTTTTGGGAGAGTATTGACGATAGCAGAGTTTTGCGGTTGGGTACATCAATATTTTTGGATGGCTGACTCTTGTGACGACCGAGGGTTTCTTCGCAGGTTTGTAATTCTGCGTAGTTGAGGGCACGGAAACTGACGTTTATAGCCCAATTTATCTCGGCAGCCTGTGTGGTGGCATCCAACGGAAACTATGTGGTAGCAGCATGGAAGACGTACCTAATCTTCATGGCCGTCCTCACATTCGGCAGTCTCTCCATGACCTTCGGCAACCGAATCTTGGGTGCTTGGAAAAACCTCGCCCGTAAGCCTTCCAAATTCCCTTCACTGTGAGCTTTGACTGACGTTGTAGTGTACTGGTCTATTCTCAGTGTTTTCGTCGCCAGCGTCGTCCTTCTGTCGACATCCGATAAAACCGACCCCGAGTTCGTCTTTGCGACATTTGCGAACGAAACAGGCTGGAACGACGGAATTGCGTGGATCTTGGGTCTTTTGCAGTCAGCGCTGTCACTCATTGGATACGATGCTGTGCTACACATGACGGAGGAGATGCCGACCCCGTCTCGGGATGCTCCTTTGGCGATGGTATACGCTGTTGGTGTCGGGGGAACAACGTAGGTCGATCTCTTGCTAAGCAGGGTATATGCTAACGAAAGCAGCGGAACAATCTTCATCCTTGTGATGCTCTTCTGCCTCACCGACCTCTCCGGAATCGTCGCTACGTCAACAGGCATGCCCATCGTCGAGCTCATCCTCCAAGCGACTGGCAGTCGCGCAGGCACCACGTTTCTCACGCTCATGCTAGCAATCTGCTTCATCCACGGAACCAACGGCTCGATCACCAGCGCCTCCCGACTCCTATACGCTATGGCTCGCGATAAAGGTACTCTGTATCACGAGTACTTTAGCCACATCCATCCCCGATGGGAAGTTCCCATCCGAGCTATTGTTCTTACCTGGGTGTTCAACGCGATCTTTGCATTGTTGTATCTAGGACCGACTGTTGCGTTTAATGCGTTTATCTCGAGCTGTACGATCTTGTTGAACATGTCGTATGCCATTCCGGTTGCGACGCTCATTATTCGTGGGAGAGATACTTTGACGAGGTTTCAGAATGCGGATACACCGTGGAGGTTTGGAAAGGTTCGAGGTCTGATCATCAATTACGTTGCCGTTCTTTACGTCTTCATCACATCGATCGTAAGTCATACTCTTCAGTCTCCAACGATACTACCAAGCTGACCCTTCTCTAGTTCTTCTGTTTCCCACCTGTTTTGCCGGTCGACGCCAGCTTGATGAGTATATCTCCCTCCCTCTCTTCTCTTGATCATACGCTGACAACAGAGTCAGATTACGTCTCGGGTGTCATTGGCATCTTTGCCATTTTCCTAACAGGATACTGGGTGTTATACGGAAAGAAGACATTCCAGGGCCCGGTATGTTCTATTTCGTGCTTTTTGGAAATATTACTGATGATTGTGACAGGATCTCGATGTGATTCTTGGAGAAAGACCGGACCTTGCCGAAGCCACGGATGAGTTGGCGATGGAAGAGAAGAAGGTCGAGAGTCCAACGGAGTGATATATTGTACTATAACGGGACTTATATAGCTTACATTTAATGACTTGAATGAAATTTTATAATGAAAATGGTCCAAACCAGCCATTTCCTTTAATCGGCAACGTATGCATCTTGGGCCGAAAGCTGTTGAGTTGGGTTAGCGGAAGCGCACTGTCTTTTATTGGCTCACCAGACTCCGGTTCTCTTTGCGGATCCCTCCGCTTCGCCTAACGAATCTGCTTATCGCCACTGACTAACAGGTACAGTAACACATTGTTATCCATGGCTTGGCCCTCTTCGGAATTGTACCGGAACAAAGTCATCTCGTTGGTGACTCAATCTGACTGCGACATCTCAAGATATCATACCTCCAATGTCAGTGATCAACTACCGAGCCCTACCAACTCAACCGGTCTTCAATACGACGTAACTTTCGGCCTTGCGGAGTTGCAAACCCGTCTCCAACAAATCACAATCGAGCTTACCAATTCCGCGGCTCCCGCTAAACCAATCTTATCACTGCGCCCTCCAACTTCTGCGGGGAAGCCCAGTTCACTTCCACTTCAATTCTTTATCATCAATTGCCTGAGCACGTTTTTATCTTCTCAGCCCATCCCGTAAACTTGCTCAAACCCTATACAAACTCACCATGGAGGAGCCCGAATCAAGTGCCCGGTCCACAGCCAAACGGAAGCTCCCCGTCAGATCGAGATCCGGATGCTTGACCTGCCGGACCAAACACGTAAGTCGATTTCCGAAAAGGCGGATGAGCGCGACTGATAGGGAATAGCTGAAATGTGATGAAGCGAAACCAGAATGCCAAGTTTGTATATCGCGAGGCGTTCAGTGCGGAGGATATCAGCGCGGTTTGAGATGGTCTACCAAACATGAAAAACCAGCGGAACTCGCTGAGCATACATTCCGGACATCACCAAAGCAATCCTGCGGCACCAAGAAGCGTCGCGGTAGACCGCCAAAACGACAACTAGATACTGCATCTACTGCATCGTTCACCACCGCCGGTTCAGTCTACAGCTCTAACGATGCGAATCAGGGTGTTTTCGGTGAATTTATGCTCAACACACAGCCTTTGGAGGCCCAACAAGATGCCCCGCCTGCGGAATCTGAAATGAGCCCAACAGATGATTTCATATCTCAATTCCCCCTCGATCTTCCAGTTGAAGGCCTCCCGATGTCAGAGTTTGAATGGACGCCTGACACGCTGGATCTAACGACACCGACATTTGACAACTTTTCCGATACGAGCACCGACCTTGCTCTTTTCCCAGTTCAGCAAAACTTCTCAACATTATTCGTTCCTCCACCGATAACAGATCTCTCAACTCAACTGGTTGAATACTGGTTTCGTGACATCTGCTCTTTATGGTCGCAGTATGACTCGCCGACAAACTCAAATCGCATGCTAGCAACAACTTTGTGGTCGACTTCGGAAGCTGTATCGACCAGTTTGCAGAGCATGTCTTCAGCGTATCTCTCATCCAAGATGCCCCATATGAAGAAGACTTCTATCGCTATGATGAAGAATGCTACTGATGTTATCGAGGCGGAATTACGTGTTGTCAAATCATCGCCAAATCTGGATACTGTGCCCATGGGTCTGATATATGGGTTGTTTTGTATAGGGACGAGCATTTGCTGGCTGAACGCAACACAATTGGGTATCCCATTTCTCAGAGAGGCAAAAGCTCTTCTTCACCGGATAAACAAGCAGAAACGACGTCTGTCGGAGGAAGAGCGGAAACTACTCAACATTTTCAACAAAAGCTGGACGTACTGCGAATTGCTACTCTCTGTCGTATCAGACACAAACCCATATATAACATACGAGGCCGAAGAAGTAGAGGATATCAGTGTAGACGAATATCCAACAGCGCTACCGACCGAACCAGTTGTTGACGACATGCCGCATCCTTGGACGGGTGTCTCAAATACTGTCTCGCGACTTCTAACGCAGACACTGAGACTCTGCCGTAATTACAGATATCACGTTAAACATCCTGGACCTTTTGCGACGCGTGATCACGCTACTGCACTAAACATGATCGAAGAGGCCAAAACATTAGAAGAAAAGCTGCTAGGTTTGGACTTTGAGTCGGCGCCTGCGAATACAGAGACGGGAGATCAGAAAACACCATGTCGTCATCTAGTCAACGTCGCTGAGGCGTATCGTCTCGCTGGTCTTATACACATCTACCAAACATTCCCAGAGCTGGTTCTTCTGAGATTACCTGATAACCTCTTCGGCCCTGCAGATGCACATATCCCGTGGGAGGAATGCATCACACCACTAAGTCTCCGTCTGACGAAACTCATCGAGCAACTCCCTGCCGACTCGGGTAGTAAAATGACCCAGCCCCTGCTCTGCATCACCGCCAGCACCGGTCTACGCTTCGAGCCCTCCGATACAACCTCCAGCCCCGAAACCCAAGCCCCTCTCGCGACACCAATGCCTTTTGACCTCGGTAGCACAGAGCATTGCGGGTTATCAGATTACATTGGACAACTCATCCAAGCAGACGAAGATATCGAGCGGTTATCTACAACTACTGCTACGGAGTCGCGAATGAACATTGTCGAGGCGAGATGTTTTATAGTTGGGAGGCTCGATGCGTTGGAGGCGCTGTTGCCGCCGAGACCAATTGTTGTAGCGAAGACGCTGGTGCAGACGATTTGGAACGAGTATGATAAGGAGAAGTCGGGTGCTGCGAGTGTGCATTGGATTGATGTCATGGAGGAGAATAATTTGCGGTCGTTGTTTGGATAGTGATACCCAGAGTGAGCTCGAAATTGACTGAAACTTGTTCCTATTCCAGTCTTGATGTTGGAGTCAGTCTGAAGCCTGGCTTTCGCAGACCGCTTAAGATTCTGTTTCTAGGGCTTCGCTACGAGACAAAGTAGCATTCATGCCATGGTCTTAGGGATCACTATTGAGTTCATACGCGTTGAAACTGAAGTCTATATTAACTCGTGTTTCTATACATCTCCGGCTAGATACGCCCGTAAGCTCGAGATTATATACATCGAAAGCAACATCTCCATTATTTCCCAGTGATTCCAGAGGTCATCAATACCTCGTCAAAGACACCAGCACTTAGATGGTTCCGAAACCAGCACTAGCAGCAAGACCAGTGACGGAAGAAGCAGGCTTAGCCTCAGCGCCCTTTCCGTCAAAAGTGCTGAAGAAGCTAGAATCGGTACCAGACAGGGAACCGGAGTTGTCGTACTGGTTAACCTCACAGACGTGGCCAACACCGCTGGAGCAGGCAGCGTTGGCGGAAGCATCGGGGCTGGCAAAGATGGCACCGGTGGATCCCTCCTCGATAGCGGCCTTGACGTCCTGGAAGAGGTTGCCCTCGGCGAGAATCTTGGCTTGGTCGCTGGTCTCGAAGGCGTGGCCGGAGTTGTCGGACCAGTAGTTGTTGACGGCGTGGAGGACGGTGTTGCCGGCGACCTTGGGGGCGCGGCCGGAGGTCTTGGTGATATAGTTGTTCTTCATGGTGATCATCTAGTAATTGTTAGCACAGATGCTTAGGCTGGACATGGTTGGGGCTTGGAACTTACGTCGCTGGAACCAGTGAAGTACATGGACCAGTACTGGTGTCCGTCACAAGTAGCAGACCACTGGCTCTCGCCGTCGATGTGGTTGTTGGTGATAGAGACTCGGTTATCAGCATTGGTGCCAAGGACGATGTGCTGTCGGCCAATGTTGGAGGTTGTGACGTGATCGATCCAAACAAGATCAGCTCCATCAAGGGTAATAGCGTCTCCACCCCAAACATACTGAGGGTTCAGTTCAGTGATATGGATGTTCTGAATAATAATATTCTTAGTCCCCTTGATATAAAGACCCTTGCCCTTAATAACACCATTCGCACCAACACCAACAATCGACTTATCCGAATTGACGATAATTGGGTTCAAGCCTGCCTTATCGTAGCTAACGTCGACCTTGGGGGCATCAGGCTGATAGTTGTTACACCAATCATCCTTGTTGATAGCCGTCTGGCAGCCCGATCCCGTACCCCAGGGCGCACAGCCCTGTTCGGACGCAGTGCCCTCGGTACCGGTAAAGTCGAACTCCTGGTCGAGCAGGATGACGCGCGTGGTAGAGTCGCCAAGCATAGAGACCAGCTCATCGGTTGACTTGGGGTACGCGCCCTCGGCGCTGCCACCGCCTGTGGCTTCGGAGGCGAAGCCCTCGGGGGTGCCGGTAACGCCGGCGGCGGAAACGTTGGAGACCAGCGCGGCGACGGCCACGGAGAGAAGAGAGAGAGACTTCATGGTGAAGAAGAAGAAAAAAGAATGTGGTGAAGATAAAACAAGAAACGAACGAATAAAGAGCAGAAAATGGGAATAGTGAGGTGAGTTAGTAGGAAGGCATTGGTATATTTATCTCAGCCAACTTCTTCTCTCGCAGGTTTTACCGTAAGCGGCGGAGAATTGCATGTTGTCCTAGAAATCTTCCAGAAAAAAATGGTCCTGTTTTGTTAACTTGAAACTTGAGACAAGCCATATCGCGACCTAGTTGTTAGCATCCCGACCACGCCAAGAGGAGCTGGAGGTCGTTATTGGCGGACTTTTGGCGTTGCTGTTTTATTCCGTGGAACGTCGGCAGTATTTTTGGGATGTGAAACTTGTTGGCATGGTTGAGCTTGGGATTAAAGGGTTAGTCTTTTGTGGGGAGCGTGTTTCAATGATGCGAGTTGAAACGAAGGGATCAAGCTTCTTTAGCTTGATGCCAAGTTTTGCTAGAAGTGATGATGATCCAGTTTAAGAGTAAAGGAACAAAGAATGCCAAAGTGTAGTCCACTCAAAAGTCTTGGCCTGAGCCTCATTCTATCAGTGTTTATCCAACTTCACCATCCATCAATTGCTTCACTGGGGATCGAGGTTGATGAAGCGGAGCCGCATCCTGGTTAGAACAGTGGGCCAGTAGCAGGTCATCAGCACGGTCACTTGTTTACGCACCACGGGACTTAATAATATGCTTATCCTTGAGGCGAAAGACGATGAAACCTGGCTTAAATAAGGCTATTTGTTTCACATATACAGAAGCAATCAGCTCATGACTCTCGATGCTTTATATCAGTGACTTGAATGAGTCGTGTACCGAGTATGCATAGACTGAGCAGCTTGTCACTGAAGACTTCTGCTCTCTATGGCAAATCCCCAAGACAATTGCAGCTCGGAGCGGGTGATGCAGTTCCTCTCAGCACCGAAATTGGTACGCGTATACTCCATAGATGAGCGGCAATGTCAGGCCAGCCTTGGAATTAAACCGGATATATTATTCCTTCAGCCTCAAACGCATTGGTGCGAAAAATATGATGCGGCAATCTAATCTATCGGATGGTAATTATGATCAGCGCAGTGGATACACATTACGCAGCACGGAATGTGGCTCTCTCAGGATCTGATTGAAGCGAAGCTCGCCGCGAGATGACCAATTGCTAGGCCAGAGTAACCCGCCCAAGGGGAGGAAGAAAATATGAGACTTTAGAAGGGGATGCTAAAATAAACTTGGTAAAGAGTCACCTAAGCTTAGGCAAAGTTACCTAAGTCTTTTGGTCATTTAGGATCAAGCTCCTCCCCTACCCAGAGTCAATCACTTTAGCCAGAAGCCCACTGATACCTGTTTAAGAACTTCATCACATATCCTGCCGACCAAGTTTCTCCCCCAATCTGGTTGCCACAATCCTCCCAACCTCCCTTAGCGACGCCGCCCCAATCATCTCCAACACACTGACTTGCAACCCAAATACTTGACTAAACCACCGCCGCAACTCAATCGCAGTAAGTGAATCGAGGCCCATTTCAGATAATCTGAGGTTAGGATCAACGGGCCCTTCTGGCCTAAGAAGAAAATCGTTAACTTTTGTGCCAATCTCGATAGATAGAAAGTCAATTGACTCTTCCTTTGCCAGTATCTCAATAGAACCTCCACTGACACTCTGTAGAAAATCCTTGAGTTGGCTCGTCTCGCCTCGTGTATCGGATTGGTCTCTAGTAGAAAGGTTGTGATATGCGCCCATTCGACGGTCACGGCGCCAATTGGTAGGATTCTTGGCATCGTCGAGGTGGAGATGTGACCTCATACCCATCACAATATGGCCGTTGTTCTTCCAAGGTGACCACTCAGTCGACGCGAGATTCTGGAAGCTACCGGCAGAAATATGGCTGTTTGGTGCAGAATTGAACAAAGAGGCCTCAACACTTTCAAGAAATTCCTTCTCTCTCACAGTATGTAGACCCTGGAGTTTAATGCTGCGAAGCGCGGATGGATTCTCTGCCAGGTATCCGACGTCTTCAATACCACATATTGAGAGCACCGATGCGGGAAGACCAAGAGAGTGCCTATATTGGCAGAATGATTCGGTGAATATGCATCCGGATTTGTAATTGCCCTGGCCAGGCTGGTCGGCAAATGTTACCGCGGAACTTGCTAGCCAGAAGTAGTCCAGGGGCTGGCCATGGAGTGCTCGATGGAGGTTCCAAGTTCCATTGACTTTGGGCTCGATAGCGTCTTTCCAATCCTCCCAATTCATTTCCAGCAGAGGAGCGTCCTATAAATGTTAGTTTTGGCCGCTGTAGAATCTTCTTGAGACTTACCCTTTGAACCATGGCGAGATGAAAGACACCTTTGAAGGGACATGAGGCCTTGCTGATAGCTTCTTCCACGTCCTCCAGATTATTGACGCTTCCCTTGACTACAATGACACTGCACCCCATGGCTTCAAGTTCACCGGAGAACCTTTCGTTCGTCATACCACTCCTTGAGAGAAACACAAGATGCTTAGCCCCTCGCTCCACTAACCAGACTGCTAAGGCTCTACCGAGACCACCCAATCCACCAACAAGAAAGTAAGATGCGAGAGGATCGAGTTTCAGGCTCTGAGTCGCCGGTTCTGCCTCAAGCTCCGATGAATCTGTAGGCATTTCGAGGACCACTTTTCCCATGTGCTGGCCGTCTTGCAGGTAGCGAAATGCCTTTTTGGCATCACGGGCAGGAAAGGACTTGACAGGTCTCAGGGCTCTGAGTTTTCCTTGCCTAAAGAACTCAAGAGATCTTTGCATAACACTATGGATCTATTAGCTCAAGGCTTGTGGACTTCGATGAGAATATGACTTACTCCTTTACCAACATAGGCTGCTCTCCTATCAGATAGTGCATGTCTATACCACAGTATGACCTGTTGTCCAAAAAGCGACTCATATCAAGCCGGCCACATGACGCCAGGTCACGTTTTGCAAGCTCAAGGAGAGCACCAGACTTGGCAACGCACTTCCAAGACGCATTGAGCAGATCACCGCTTAGAGAGTTCAAGACTAAGTCAACGCCTTTCCCAGCCGTTTGTTGCATCACGCCATCGAGGAACGAAGCATCACGAGAGTGAAAGATGTGTTCCCGCGGGATGTCATACTCCTTGACCAAATACTCCCTCTTCTCCTCGTTTCCAACTGTAGCGTATATCACCCCCTCCATCATCTGCACCACCTGGATAGCTGCGAGGCCGATACCACCACAGGCAGAATGTATCAAAACGCTCGTTCCCTTGCGCATCCTTCCCACGTCAAGTAAGGCATATATGACTGTAGCAAAGCAACATTGAATAGTCGAAGCTTCCTCAAAGCTTATTTCGTCGGGAATCTTGTGCATGTAGTGGTGCTTAGCTGTGAAATGCGTGGAGAAGCCACCGCGGTAGCACATACCCATGATGCGATCTCCGATAGAAAAGCCACCCACTGCGCTCCCGAGGCGTTTGACTACACCGGAGAATTCGATGCCTGGAAATACACATCGCGTCTCAGAGGGGATTAGACCCATGGCTGAGACAACGTCGTGGAAATTGAGACCAGCTGAGTGAATTCTGACTTCAATCTCGTCTTCCATGATCGTGTCTGGGATTGCGGAAGCTGCCCAGTTCATCGTATCGAGAGATCCTGGCTTTTCAACGCGCAAAGTCCTCATTATCTCACCGCGCTGGGCTTTTTCCAACGCTTCAGCAGCAATATGAATTGGCTGGTACCGACCAACATAGATTGCAGCGTCATGCACAACGTATTCTTTGTCTGGCTCAAGAGTCTCATTGTCATGATCTTGGATGACCTTCTCAAAGACATTTGTGATTAGAGTGCCAGAATGATCCTCTTCCAGGTCAATCTCTAGCGTGTAAAGGTTCAGCCCGAGTTCGGATCGAAGAGTTCGAGCAACGCCCAGTGTTTGAGCCGATCTTGGATTTGTACACCAAGCTTGAGTCGGAGGCATGAGCCACAAAACATTGGTAGAGCCAAGACGCTGTGTGAATTCTTGGAACTTGGTAAACATTTTTTGTGAGATATTTTCAAAGAAAGCAGCTTCCAAGTCGATACAGGAGATAACATCCCGGTCTTCAGGAATCTGATCTTCGATCGTGCGTAATATGACATTCCAGCCTCTAGTTTCCAGAGCAGCTGAGACATGGGTGGCTGGATAACTCTGAGGATACTGGGCTAGTAGAGTTACAGAGGAAGGGTTGGTTGCCACAGAAGGTTCCTTGCTAGCTACTATGACAGAAAAATGCCGATATGGCTCTTCATCGTCATAAACAGCTACATCAACTCCACTGTAGCCAGATTTCTTCAACTCTTTCTCCCATCGCGATACGGGCACATAAGGCTGATCTGGTCGGCCATCCTTCTCCCCCAACCACCAACCAGAAAAGTTGCCAAACACAAAGTTAGTCATCCGTGATAGACTGCAAACTTCTGTCATGACAAGCATGCCATTTGGCTTGAGTAATACTCTAATATTGCTCAACGTCTCGTGCAGCGAAGGCGTAGCATGCAGCACGTTGGCTGCGACGATGAGATCATAAGTTCCGCTTTGGAAGCCCTGCTCCAGAGGATTCTGGGATACGTCTAGTACCTTGAAGTCCATGTTTGAAGCATCGGAGAAACGATCCTTGGCAGCTGGGAAGAAACCAGCGGAAACGTCTGTGAAAGCATAGACGGAGTAAGCTGGCAGACCGTGTACCTGCGCTAGGCCTCGGAGGATAGTCTCGGTAGTGCCTCCTGTCCCAGCTCCAACCTCGAGAATTTTGAGAGTAGGGCGAGTGTGTGAAAGAATGCGTAGAAACTTGGAGTAGTCGAAAGTCATGACATTGTAGATATCTGTCAAGACGTTGTCTGTGAGCAATGTCTCTATAGTTGCCGCTTTGCCAGTGAATAGGTTTTCCATATCATCAAAGAGACGTCGGAGTCCGATGGTAAGCGCTTTCTGTGGCATCTCCAACAACTTAGATGTGATTTCCTCGATCTTGGAGAGCCTGAACTCCTGTGTAGTATCAAGAAGCTGCTGCGGGTCACTGACAAGTTTGTAGTCCCCTGATGCAGCAGACTCAAGCTGTTTCCTAAGCCAGTCTCGGAACTTGGTGAAGTGAGGTTGACATGGCTCAAGATATTCAATCTTGTCCACAGTTTCAATGATGCAAAGAAGAGTCAACTCCTCTTGGAGATGGCACTCACTTCTGTTGATGGCCGGTGGAACGAAGAGCGTTGAGAGGTCTACAAAGTCAAAATGCGGTAGCCAGATGAGTCTCGAAGCGGCGTGTGCGTCAAGTGCTCCAGGTGGTATGTCTTCTCCCAACGCCCTCATCTGTATACCTGAAGCACGCAGGGCGACATGGCCCCCAGCATCAAGCTCAACACACGATTCTGTTCCGTAGAGCCTCCATGCTTTGGCATCCATGAAATCTGAGCCTGGGCTAACCTCGACTTCCTCAATGGCTGTAGGGACAACGAGTTCGGCAACGTTCCTCGCCAGACCCCTCGCTTCCGATACGAGAAGTAACTGAAGACCAGTGTCTATAGTTGCCGGATGAAGAGTGAATGGAGAGTGACTCTGTTTGTTCTTGTTGGAGATGCGACCGTGGGCGAGGTGTTCCGAAGGAGAAACCGTTACGTCTAGCAGACCATGAAACTCCGGGCCATATACAAAACCAACGTGAGCAAGTTGGCTATATATGCGTGCACAATCAACTTGTCGAGGGAGTATTTCCGATGTCCAATCCGTGACCTTGGCTTTCTCAAGAATGCTGACTTGTCCCGTACAGTGCTTGGTCCAACATAAACCATCGTATGACGATATCGTAAATGCGTACCATGTAGAGTCCTCGAAGTCGTTGAGTTGATGAATGCGCAAGCTGGTTGAGACTTCAACCGAGTCGGAAAGCAGAAGAGCTCGATGAGCGATGACATGTCTCAGGCGGTAGCCCCCACCAAGAGGAGACCGTGTCATCTGTCTAATGGCTTCACCAGCGATAGCAATGTATCCAGCGAATGGAAAAACCACGTCTTGTTTCAATTTATGATCCATAAGCCACGGCACATCCTCAAGACCAAGAATGTTTCGCCATTGAGGCTCTAGATCCGATCCCTCAAAGTTGCGGGACCCCAGGAGGCAGTGCTGAGGGTACTCCCTGGACCGCCAGGCCTTTGATACACGACTCTCATACCAGTAAGCTGTGCTGTGGTCCCAAGGGTAGGTTGGCAAGCCTGACATGGCATTTGAGTTAGGAAACAGCGATGCGAGGTCAAGAGCCATGCCATGCTGGTACAGTTTGCCCAATGCACCAAGAAAGACGGCTGAGGAATCTTGACCTCGAAGTTGGGAAGCGATGTAGTGACAGGGCTGTGAAGAGGATGAACAGATCTGCCTCAGAGGTCCGGCCAAGGCAGAGTGCGGTCCTATTTCCAGGAAGAGGCAGCTTTGCTTGGCTGCAAGCAATTTTGACACTGCGGTTGAGAACTTGACCGGCGACGTAAGATTCTGGGTCCAATACGAGGGATCACGAAGAGATACATCTGCCAGCTCAGTGGTGACAGTGGAGAACATCTCAATCTTAGTGGAGGAGATAGGGCCAGCACGCTTCGGGAGCTCAGATTCGAGAATATTTTGGTACTCGGCACTCAAGGGCGACATATGTTCTAAAGTATTGTCAACAGAGACACTAGTGTATGGTATGAAAAGACTCACGTGAATGATAGGCCATATCTACCTTGAGTAGACGACTAAACATGTCAGGATGAGCCTGTTTGATCACCTGAATAACTTGAGCGACTCGATGTGCATCTCCGGAGATGGTACTACTTTCCGGGCTGTTCTCACAAGCCACGACGACGCCGTCAGTTAGATACTCGGAAAGGCTCTGGGCTCCCATCCCGACGGCCGCCATGCCACCGCGAAGGTTCTGCTTTGTTGTCACATATCCACGATAGTATGCAATAATAATGGCTTCTTCCATGGAGATGTGACCAGTTGCGTAAGCACCGGCTATTTCCCCACTAGAATGGCCAACAATGGCAGAGGGAGAAAGTCCCAGGCGGGAGAACTTGTTGACCAGTGCCAACTGAATCGCAGTGCAGAGTGGCTGTGATAGCTCAGCCTTGTTTATTTGCGAAGTTTCCGCAGGCTTTAGGAGCTCATCTATCTTCTGTTAGCATCCTGTGTGGTGCTTAGTTCGGCTAGTTACCTATGAGGTTCCAGCTTGGGGGAAACTCGAGCATCTGGATGACAGAATTCATGATACTCAAGTCACTTCGAAAATCTGCATCTGTTTCGATGAGTTCTTTAGTCATACAGGGCCATTGTGCACCTTGGCCACTGAAGACAAATGCCAGAGATAAAGGACCAGGAGGGACGTGGGACAGACTCGAGACCTCAATTGACTTTTCGCGCTGAGAGACAATGAACGCTCTGTGAGACAGATGCTTGCGATGCATTGCAAGGGTAAAACCAAGGTCAGAGATGTCACTGGGATTTGTAACTGTCCATTCCTTATGATTGCTGATATGCCGTTGGAGGGAGGATGGCGTGTTGGCTGACAATAGAAGCAAGGAAGGGGATACAGCGCTTTGTTGATCGACAAAGGTTGAAGCCTCAACTTTCTCCGGAGAATAGGACTCGAGAATGACCTGTGATTGATCCAGTTTAAGAGGAAAAACAAAGCATAGCTGGGAAGGGCAGAGGCTTACATGGGCATTGCTTCCCCCGATCCCAAAAGAGTTGATGCTGACTCTATTCAGGTGATCCGGCGGAAATGGTGTTAGATGGAGTGGAACACTGAGATTATACTTGGAGAAGGGGACTTGACCGTAAGCTAGAAGAGCACGAACAACGAAGACATAGCAGACTTACTATTGGGATTGGGGTTCACAAGTTTGATGTTGGGCGGAATCGTCTGATGCTCTAGGGCGAGAACACACTTGATGATAGACGATAGTCCCGCAGAGCCCTCTGAATGCCCGAGATTTGGTTTGACTGAAGTGATCAAAATCTGCTTCTCTCCTCCAAAGACTTTTCCTACCGCTGTAACCTCGATAGGGTCACCCGTTGGTGTCCCAGTACCATGGCACTATTCTCATCAGCCTATCAATTCCGAATCAACTGGTAGTGACAGCTTACCTCAACAAATGCAGTATCCTTCGGATCGAGTCCATTATCACGGTACGCCTTTCTCATCAGAGCTTCATGTGCCGCCCCATTTGGGGTGACAAGGCTAACACATTTCCCATCGCAATTCACAGCCGTGCCTCTTACAATGGCTCTTATCGGATTCCCATCACGGATGGCATCAGACAAGGGCTTAATGTAAATAGCTGTTATGGCCTCTGCCCGAGCGTAGCCGTCGGCGGCAGCGTCAAAGGTCTTGCACGACCCATCCGAGGCCAGTACTTCGCCAGATGACATTGTTGCCGTCAGCGCAGGTGTCATGATCATATTGGCTCCTCCAACAATGGCGCTTGAGGCATCGCCCCTTTGGATGGCGCGACATGCTTCGTGGAGCGCTACTGCTGAGCTAGAGCACCCTGTTTTTATGACCATGCTACCCAGTATGTCAGCGAGGTCAATGGTCTGAGAATTGAAACCATACCTTGGTCCTTGAAAGTCATATTCATACGAAATGCGATTGGCCATCATGAGATCTGCACCTCCGGTCGTAGCATATAATCCTCCTTGGAGAGGTTCCTTGGCGTTCATGATTAACCAATCATCCCCGAAAGTGCCAACATAGCAACCGACTTGCTTGCCACGATAATTAATCTCCCCTGCATCTTCGAGGCATTCGTGAGTTACCTCCAGCAGCAGTCGTTGCTGCGGATCAACCCTCTCAAGTTCATTCTTCGTCAATGAGAAGAAAGATGTGTCAAGACGCGAAAGATCATCTTCGATGAAATAGCCGTGTCTCGTCTTGATGGAGTCTTTACCTCCAAGTGTATCGTTGAATCCATCGATGTTGAAGCGGCTGCTAGGAATGGGACGTCTGGCATCGAGACCACGGAATAACAGGTCCCAATAATCTTGGCAGTTGCTTATTCCTCCTGGGAGACGCAATGCAATACCGCAAATGGCAATGCGAGGCGCTTCTGAAGCATCAAGAACTGGGGTTTTCTCTCTATCGTGGAGTGGCTGGTCGTTGATGGCATTGTCGCGACGAGGTGCTTCGCCACTGTTGACGACATTTGCGTTGGCATTCATATCTCTACAAGCTTGATCATTCATGGTCGATACTGATAGTTCTTTGTAATTATATAATAAAACGATCGAATAATGCGTATAGTTTTCTAGATTCTGGTGTATAACATAGCTATGAAGCCCCATCTGGACTTGGCATAAATATCAAGATCTTCACTCAGAGATACCAATTGCGTTCATTCAGCAGAGTCTTTTCCATATGCCGTGCCTCTTCATCTGAATATCTAGCGCCGATGTCTTGCTTACGGACCTATAGAGCAGTAAACCTCTTGCAGACGTTATCGTGCCATCATTTGTTGGCTACTGTGTATGTGATGCACAGGCTTGCAGGGCTAGATCGCAAGACCTGCTTGATTTAGCACTGAATAGTATTTGATGCAATGAGATCGTATATCTTACTGTGGCAGAGATCATACGACCAGTGCCGATGTCACAGCAGGAGTACAGTTCATGCAAGTGAGCAGCCACTTGGATCTGCGTAATAAAATGCCTCGATCTAGGGTACTGCTCCCGCCCGTGGTCAAACATCGTGACATCGCATCTCAGGTCTAGGTTCTAGAGCATACGGGGCTCGTCCCAGGAGCAGTGAGGCATCGTGTCGCTATATGATTGGATCCAAGGTGCGGAGATCAACCCTCCACTGCCGACGGTAACACACAAGACTCGCGCAACATCACTCACTTGAACACTCGCCACATTCTCGTAGATTTTCCTCAGCAGTATTGGTTACTAACTCGTGTCGATGCATTAGGTATCGTTCCGCGTATGGATATGTAAGACATAGCGGCCACACCGCTCGAGATATTGTCATCCTTTCTGAGCGAGCGCCGATATTACAACCCTAGCAAGTTAACAACAGAAGCTTAGTTCCTTTTTGCATGCGATGATGTAGGACATGAAACGAGAATCCATAATTTACTCTTAAGAAACTCACTCACTGGCTTCTACCAGCACCTCGGCCCCCGTTACGCGGCTTTGAAGCCTTAAACACAAACATCATAGCCACAACACTCGTCTCAACCTCCTCAAACCCCGCTTTCAAAGCCTCCGCCAAAACATTCGGATCATCCTGCCAATTGTCAAAAATACCTCTCTTGTTGTAAAACCCAAGCATGAAAGCAGCTGCTCTTCCGAGCGGCTTCTCACTCTTCACCTTGTAGCCATCATCAGTCTTCTCCCATTGCTTCCCCAATACCGTACACCCAACTAAAACGCCATATTTGGTCAAGAGACCCTTTGCATTGGCGATGGCGTTTGCTTTGCTGGCTGTTGGCTGCGGCATGTGGTGCATGACGAGAAACAGGGAAGCAGATGTAAACTTCTGGGATGCGAGAGACTCGGGAAGTGGTTGTGCAGCGTCCGCATGGACACAGTCAATTTGTACTTCGGGATACTTGGACAGAACACGCTGTCTCGCTGTTGCGAGAGAATGTTCACTCAAGTCGACCAACGTCAGATGTTGATCTTTTGGATCGCGACCAAGATCCTTGATCGCTCTTCTTGGAAAGTACCCAGTCCCAACGCCAATGTCAACATGTCTCTTGGAGAAGTTGTTAGAGAATAACGGGCGAAGGTTATTTTGTGCAGAGCAGCGCCAGATGAAAGGTACAGAGATACGCAGGATCAGAGCATCGTAAAATGGCAGGGTGAATGGCGTGCACCACGAGGCCGCTGTATTTGCGGTGCGCTGAAGGATTGTCATTGTGGCCAAGGATGGGATTAGTGTGTAGAATGGAGTTGCGCCTGTGCAGCGCGGTCCTGTCTGAAATACTTGAGCTGGTGAACTTCTATTGTCCGAGCAGAGATCCTGTATGTACAAGCAATGGCTCCTGGAGAAGACGGGCCACGTACTTTCCAGGCCGAGACATGAACACTGTAGATTTCGAGTCCTGTGTCTCCTGCTGTGGCTTGGGCGGAGATCGCCGAGACGGTCTGGACCTTTCCAAGTGTGTAGTGGTTACACAACATGCCTCTAGAGAAAGAGATCGGAATCGGGGAAGCAGTGTCACAATCCTCAGGGTCACGTTCCCAGTTGTAAGCTTGCTGAATGGAGAGAGAGATCTTCGAGGCGGCAAGTTCCGCAGAAACGTCCGATAGGTTGCACAAGACAAGACAGTGTTATGCGTGCACCAGTGGCGATGAGAGCAAGTAACCACGTCTTATCGCCAAGTGCGACATGGTATCATGGCATGGACATCTCTCGGTGGCGAGTAACATATTGCATCTAGCCTTTGGGCATCAACGCATCTCTGGGTTAGTAGCCATTGGATTAACTCTGGGTACTAGGCAGGCGTGCAATGTGAGATCTCGGGCCATTTGTCTCCCAAGTTCTCGATTCCTACCGGATGTACTATGCCAAAGTCGACATCTGTCTCGGAATTTGGTTTGTCAGGAAGACCCTCCCACTGTCAGCGCAAGTACAGAGCAACAGGCTGCAGTATGTCCTGAAGTTGCAGCCTCAACTAGCCGGCACTCCCGTTTCTAATTGACGTCCGCTTGACCTCCACTATCGAGTGGTAACCTACAAATCTCTAGCTGACCATATTCTTTAGCTACAATGAACAGAGAATCTTCAAAGAAAGACAAAGGCGCCTCCGCTATTTAAACTACTTTAAGTAATGTGCTGAACTCAAAGGGCTTGGTCAACAGACGGTCTCCCTCGAAAGCCGGCGGTCCACAACTTCCAGACCCAAGGCCATGCTGAGCAAAATCGAGATTGAACACTGTCTCATCCAACTCGGTGAGCTCGTGTGGGTGCAGTGATTTATCCAAATCCTCTACCGAATATCTCCTCAGTGAAAAGTTCAAAGGAACGTCCATGCGAGCCTCCAAAGTCGCATTCTTAGACTCAATCTGGACCCATCGCACGCCACTTCTGTTTCCATTCTCTTGTGGCCATTCATAGTTGGTCTGCAAGTCCTCGATTGATGCTGACCATCGACCGAATCTAGCTGCTTCCTTCTTGTCTCTGTATGACTCTCCAGGGCCTCGCCCGAACCAAGTTGTCTTGTTGTAGACCTTGGGTAACGACATTGTAAGACCTAGACGTGGGATATGTTTCGGAACAGTCCCCGAGAATCCACCCTTTACATGAATAGATATGGCACCAAAACCAAGGGTATAAGTAATATCAGCGTCACAAGCCCATTCCAGAACCGGAGGAGCAACCCTCACAGTTGCTTTGACTGTAACAGTATGATCCTCGTTGACAGACCACGTGAACCGTTGGATGTGGGTACTAGCTTCAGCGACCATAAACTTGGACCATTCCTTACCATCTCCCCCAAAGCCGAGATCGTTCTGAGTGAGAGCCCGATACAAGCTCAACTCTGGCCCTTTCGAAAGAACTGTACCCTTTTCGTTGGCCCAAGTAAGGTTACCGCTAACAAGATCTATATCAAATAGTTGTTCCAAGTTTGGCCATGATACAACTAGTTTGCCTGGAAACTCTTGCAATGACGGCACTAGATCTCGGTTGCCTACTACCGGGGCGAGCCCAGATGATTGAGGCTTGGAGAGTGACATCTGGGCCCAGGCGACTTCATGACCTTCCGGTGCCCAGGTAGTTTCGTTCTTGAGGAAAATATGAACCGAGAGCCAAGTTTCTCCATGAAAATGATTGGGGAGGGTCGGTAAATCCACAGCGCTTTCCTCACCTGGGAGGGTATTCGGTAGCTCCAATGGTGTGGGCGTTGTATCTCCAGTTTCCCCAACTAGATGCCAGGAAGCAACAAGGTGGCTGAGGTCGGCAAAGTCGTAATGATTCTTAAAGATGATCTTTTCTTTTCCAAGCCGAACTGACACAGGTTCTATGGCTTTTTTGTATTCCAGTAAGCCAGGTGAGGGAGAATGATCCGAAAAAACTAGTCCGTCTAAAACAAAATCAGCATCGTTAGGCTTGTCCCCAAAATCACCGCCGTATGCATAATAAATCAAGTTGCCGTCTCTCTTCAGGAGTCCATGATTGCACCACTCCCAAATAAAACCTCCTTGCAGGAGTGGCTCGGACCGATACAGCTCAACATAATTGGTCAATCCTCCCGGACCATTTCCCATGGCGTGGCCATATTCGCACTGAATAAGTGCCCGGTCTGGATTGTCCTTGACATGCTGCACAAGCTCATCTGGCGTGGCATACATGACGCTATAAAAATCAGTGGTGGCGCCTTTGCGATCTCCTTCGTAATGCACAAGTCGGGTATGATCCCTCTCTTTGATCCATCGATACATGGCAGCGTGATTCTGTCCATAAAAGGCTTCGTTTCCTAGGGACCAGAAGACAATAGAGGTAAAGTTCTTGAATCTTTCCACAAGCTGACTGGCCCTATCTAGATATGCAGACTGCCATTCGGCATTATCCGAAGTCCATCGTGCAGCCCGCAAATACGAAAGTTCTTGAACTTCACGACCGTCCATGTGTTCAGAGCCTTGGATAGCTGTACGCTCGACCGGATCGAAGCCATGGGTCTCGAGGTCTGCTTCTGCCATAACATACAGGCCGAGCTCATCACAGACCTCATAGAGTCGGGGGTCGTTGGGCTGGTGCGAGCATCGCAGAGCGTTGATGTTATGCTGTTTCATTAAGACAATATCCGCGCGCATATCTTCATACGGCACTGCTCGGCCATAGAGATGGTGATGCTCGTGTCTATTCACGCCACTAAGGACCAGGGGTCTCCCATTGATAAGGAAATTGGGCCCCTTCATTTCGATGCGACGAAAGCCAATGCGATGTGAGATGTAGCAGTTACCCACACTCAGAAGTAAGCTGTAGAGAGCAGGTTTCTCAGCTGACCAAAGCTCCAAGTCTTGATCTCGGACTGCTATACTGCCAGTTTCGACGGATTTCAACGGCTTCGTGTACAGGAGTTGTGCGTTTGGGCTCCATAGCTCGAGATTGATATCCTCAACATCGACCCCTTGGAGACAGACATTGACATGTACTGTTGCATTTGCCAGATTCCCGTCAACTTCAGGTCGAACTGTAAAGTCTATGATTGAAACTGGTGGGAATGCAAGCAAGTAAACGTCTCTGAAAAGTCCTGACAGAAGCCATTGATCCTGTCTTTCAAGGTAGGAGCCGTCACAGAACTCGTAGACGCGAACACCAATAGTATTGATCTCCCCTGCATCTTTCAAGAGTGAGGTTATGTCGAATTCGCTAGCATTTCTACTTCCCTGGCTGTAGCCGACTTCAACTTCATTTATCCACACATGAAAGGCGCTGTCGACACCCTCAAACCGTAATCGAATCTGCTGACCCTGCCAGTCTTGTGGCGTAGTGAATTGCCGCCAATAGGATCCTGTCTCGTTCAGAAGCGGAATGTTTGGCGGATTAACGGGGAAAGGATAATTGACATTGCTGTATAAAGGTCGTCCGTACCCTTGAAGTTGCCACATACCAGGGACCTTGATATTGGCCCAGGTAAGGGGATCGAGGGCGTTCCATGCAGGAACTTGGAGAGGGGAAACATCATGCCGAAACTTCCAGGTACCGTTCAGTAGTTTTATTTGTGCTTTTTGGCGATCGAAGGAGAGTGCGTCTTCCTTACTAGCGTACGGAAAAAAGTGAGCACGCGTGGGCAGCGTGTTTTGATGGAGGACATCAAGATTGCTCCAGTCCGGCTGCGATTTGGGGAATGACATGTTGGTCTAAGCCCGATTTTGTAGATACAATTGGCATGAAAGTTGAGTCACTGACTACAATCCTGATGAACAAAAGACTGGTCATTTTATACTCAAAAGTAAGCAGCATCAGTCCTGTTGTCCGGCTTCGTTTCATTCCCTCCAAGTTTCGATGAAGGTAAAAAGCATTCTCAACCAATCGGTTAATAACATTCATATCTCCCTGTCTAACCATAAACCCCGGCGGGTAATATTGTCATTGTGGCGACCGCACCCGCTGCGCCATGATATATCATTTTATTTGGATACGGAGCCGGGTGAAATGTCGGCGGTAATTCCGAGATCGTCACGCTAAGCTGCAGAGAGCAGATTACCTCATACGGTATTGTAGGTCTAAAGGTTTCGGGAAAGCGGGGCACCAGTCTGCTGAAGAATGAAGCAAGCCTCCTTGACGAAATGTTTCATCGTTGGGCTGAATCTTTGGCGATATTCGGGGCTCATTATTAATGAATTCACCCGTGATTAAGCATGAGATCGAGATTATTTCGTTCTCTCGGGATTTTCACAAGTAGTTCGTTGTATCCAATCATTCATCATCATGTCCTCCACCCCTCGTAAACATAAGACTTATCGCTCAGCATGATAAACTTGGAGACAATTTTCACAAGGCACTACAAGGGCGTAGCATCATGTAGTAGCGTTACTCATACTACACCTTAAAGAAATACTGCCGCCCAGCTTCACCTTTGACTCGCTGTTCGAACTGGTCTGGACCTCGGATATATACATCGTCCGCACCTCCCATGGTACAAAACACCTCTACCGCTCCTACGAGATGCCCTTTGCAACCCCATTGAAACGATATGAGCCACCCCTGCTTTACCCTCACTTTCTGCAACTGGCCCTCTTCCCACTGATCAGGACACGCTGGCAGTAAAGATACACATACAACATTAAGTCCATCAATCTCAGTCTCAACAGATTGCACTAAGCACTCGATGATCCCCGCGCATGCTCCAAAGTTTCCATCGATTTGGAATGGAGGATGCGAATCGAGAAGGTTAGGCAAAGTAGAGTTAGACAGTAGTAGGTCCATGTTATCTCCACAGGCTTTGGCATCTCGCAATCGGGCAAAGAAGTTGAGCAGCCACGCTCGGCTCCATCCAGTATGGCCGCCACCGTTGGCAAGACGACGTTCTAGCACCCTCTTGGCTGCTACAGCGAGATCTGGAGTGTGTATAGGGTGGATGAATTCGCCTGGATATAGGCCATACAGATGAGATACATGTCGATGACCCGATTCGTCCTTAACATAATCATTAATACCCTACTCTTGGGATAAGGTTATTAGTAGTTA
>JAAOAU010000283.1:0-30227 GCA_013186845.1 Fusarium sterilihyphosum | reverse complement strand
AGGAAGGGTGACTACCACCGTTACCTCGCTGAGTTCGCCTCTGGTGAGAAGCGCAAGGGTGCTGCTACCGCTGCCCACGATGCTTATAAGGTAAGGCTAAATTAAAACCCAACTACCCCCCACCTCCGTCACATGCCGCAAGATCCGGGCCGCTGGTGCCCCTCGCTGACAAGTTTTGCCCAACCACAGAGCGCTACCGATGTTGCCCAAACTGAGCTCACTCCCACTCACCCCATCCGTCTGGGTCTCGCTCTCAACTTCTCCGTCTTCTACTACGAGATCTTGAACTCCCCCGACCGTGCTTGCCACCTCGCGAAGCAGGCCTTCGACGATGCTATTGCCGAGCTCGACTCCCTCTCTGAGGAGTCTTACCGCGACAGCACCCTGATCATGCAGCTTCTCCGAGACAATCTCACCCTCTGGACTTCTAGCGACAGCGCTGAGGGCGAGGCCGCTGGTGCTGCCGATGCTCCCAAGAAGGAGGAGGGCGAGGCTGCTAAGCCCGCTGAGCCTGCCGCCGCCCCTGCTGAGGAGCCTGCGCCTGCTGCTGCCTCCTAAATCTGTCAATAATCCCCCTCGATACCACATGCGTCTCGGCATATAGGAACCGAGACGTATTCTTGCCCCGGTTACACTTGTCTGCCCCCGGACACACGGATAGCTGGGCCTGTCTTGGGCGGGCTGGATGATAGTACGAGGCTTCTTCTTTTTGCGCGGTGCGTTGCTTTTTTCCCATGGCGATGGAGAGAGGGAGGAATCACAAAGGGTCTGGTTTCTGGCAAGGGAGAGTGTACGGCGTGGAATCTTTCGTCTTGTTTGTCCGTCGGACTAGTAAGAAGGGAAGAAGGGAGTGGGAAAATTCGATCCGCCAACACTCGGTGATGACGGTTATTTGTCTTTTTTTCTCTCTTTTCTACCTGGCAGATAAATCGCAAAGTTTCCTCCCCTTTTCGCACTTCTTTTTTTTCTTTGGCCTACTTTCCGCACCTAGCATTTGTGTATCTCTCAATCCCCGTCTTGTTGGTCATTAAGAACGTGGACAGGGCTTAGCCCGTCTTGATGGATCGTCACGAAGAAGGCTTTCTCATGTTAACGCTTCTCCCCCAATTGTCTTATGTCTTTTATGTTTTCTGTTCATGTCTATTGGTTCGTTCTCAAACGTAACCCCCCCTGAAGAGAGGCAATGGAGAGATGAATCGTTTCCTGTTGTTTCTAAACAAAGACTTGTCCCCAAAAATTAAACCCCTCCACATTCATGTTCACGGGTACCGAGAAAAAAGTGGTGGTATAAGCTGCCCCTGGGCTTTTCCGATCTGAAGCCCTCTCAGAGTTATGTCCTGGTGACGTTTGTTCTCTACTGACATTTTCCTGATGTTGAACTGTTGCATTTCCCAGCGCTTGTGTTGCGTCTTTCCATCCGCTAACCGTCTGCTATGGGGTTTCCGAAGTTTGCATATGTTTAACGTCAATGTCGGGTGGAACAAGTGTCGAATGTGACAGTCTCTTGTACCTGAGATTAGAAAGATTGGTTTACACGTGCATGCTAGTCTGGGTACGTGGAATTGTCTGTTAAGGACGTTGATTAATGAAGAATAAATGCTATATCATGACACATGTCGACATGGCCCCGGCTGCCTATTAAGAAGTATGTATTGCTGGCACCGGGCCGTTCGTAAGCAAACGCGACAGACGCATTCCTTGCTTGGTAGCGAGTGCTGATGCGTCAGTCCATTGGCGACGCTGTCACCGTTGGTCGATGCGACGGTTGAGTAGCCTGGCGGCTCGAGCCAACCTCTCTTGCTTCTCCTTCAAGCCATTTCCTTCTTCGCTATCCCTCTCCAGAATGCCACCTTCTTCATCCCTCGCGTCCTCTCCGCGAGCCACCCTGTTCTCAAGTCCGCGGTACATAGCCGTACGGCCATCTGGGGGAAGCTCGGCGGCGGCAGCAGCCATATTGGCAGCGGTGCGTCTCTTGGGCCCAAAGCGCCAGCTGATGCGTTTCCACAAGCCTCGCGGCTTGGAACCAGCAGGTGATGGAGGTGTGGCAAACGAAGTATCCGGGTCGGGGTCTGGAGTGGCAGCGGATGAAGACGACAGTGATGATGATAGTGACGGGGCCGTGGGGAGATGTAGGGCTGAAGCGACTTCGGTGCGCCAGATGTGAATGCGCTCTTGCTTCGCAGGAGGCATGAGGGGGTTGATCTTGATTCGGTGATCTGAATTATCGGCCATGGCTGTTTCTGTTACTGTCGAAGCTGATGATGGCTTGCGATTTGTTGATAGGAGCAATTAATCAATTTTGTTATGGTTGGGTAATGGGATCCGTAAGGAGATAGATAGGTGTTGCAACGATTATGAGGCTCAATGCGTATTGTGTGATATTAGTCCGAGGCCAGTCGGAATTGTGAAGCTTGCCATCAAATCAATGATCTGCCACCGTTGGTGATGATGAAAAGCGGACGATGAGGACGTCAAAAGGTAAAAAAAAATCAGTGGCTCATTGACAATCTTTGTTTTGCACGTCGTCCAGCGATTTCATCCGTGTACGCCAATGACTCGAGCAGATCGTATGAAATCGTACTATCAAAGGGCCTGAGCGTGCTGGATCTGGATCTGGATCCGGGGGTTGTCTCCAAGACTCGGACACTCAATACCAGAGAGATGAGGCTTAACTGCGATGGCCTGTGATGATGTTCCCAAGGACCAAGAAATAAAAAGCAAACAACGCAGACTGAAGGTTCTCTCTGTGCGAAGGGAAAGGGAGAAATTGCGATCAAGGTTTAGAAATAAGAGAGGCAAGGCGAGGTCAAGCAAGGCAAGGTAAGGTAGGTTCGGTTCAAAGGTGATTGGAGCTAAGGAAATCACGGACCGGGGACGATCTCTTAGGCTTCTGGGGGGGAAGAGAGAGAGAGAGGGGCGGGCTTCTGAGCGCGGGCCAAGAATGAATCAGGTTAAATAGGTACGAGAGTGGCTGGAGGTCTTAGGTTGGGGGTTGTTCTTTGAGGTTATCGAGAAACATTGAGAGCATCAGAGGCAGAGGAAGAGAAGACGAAGAGACGAAGGAAGAGAGTGAGTGAGTGGGTTTTGCAAGGTCCAAAGGTCGAGGACATACAAGGATGTGATATGATTGATACATAAAGTGATCAGCGCTGGTCTAGATCGTCCAAGGTCAACCGTCAACCCAGGTCTCGTGCTCACGACAGGGAAGAGAGACGGGAGTGCAGCGTGAACGGTAACCTACGACAGCCATGGAGCGCTACCATGTCCTGCATGCACCTCCCTATTATGCAGTGCATGGAGCGCTGCAGCCTCAGTACATACCTCAGGTAAGAAGTTACTGGCAGGTCACATCAACTGAACTGTGGATACTGTCTGTACCTAGCATCGAAAGTGTCGGTGACGGAGACCAAAGGTTCGTGCCGAACTCAACACCAGTCAACGTTAAGCCCAAATAGTCAGCAGAGTATGTATTTCTGACAAAACAATCAAATTAGATCAGATCAGCCCCTTCACGCCCGTAGATACCGAGAATTATTTCATTGGAGGTCTTCATCTGTGGGGCTTGGTCATGAGGCCTAGACACTCGATACTGTATGTACAATAAATCCCTCCACCTTGGCCCTCCAGGGTAGCAATTTTACCTAGCACTGCACAGTCTCACGCCTCACACGCATTCAAGTGGCCGCCACAGTAATGCATCACCCGACGAGAGGCACAAATTAATTGAATTAGGTGCGTCTTGGCGATACCGATCTATAAAAATCACCCCGCGAAACACGCCGCTAACTCCGATCTGGGCGCTTTTCTTGACCGACTCGTGGTGAGACGAATTAGGTGACACATGATCCAGTTGCTGGCTCACATGCTGTGAAACATAAAACACCATCAGAGATAACAATTATCAGCTGGCGAATCTCTGAGACGATGACCAAGTCGTGTTTGTACTTTTTATTCCTACCTATACTAAAGGCATAACCATAGTCATCATAACCCAAGCCAAGTCCCAAGACACATCTCCCCAAGTGATGCAAGCCCATCAAAACGCTTCCCAACGCCTCGCATCCAAGAACCAAACTAACCTATACCTCCAAACCAATTCACTTTTCCTATGCTCTTGTGCTCGGCTTCAGCGTTTCCCACCCTCCTACCTCTTGACCCTCACCCAGAGATCCTAATAGATCCGTAGATCCTTGCCGTTGATGCTGGTTTTGGTTCTGCTGCGGTAACTGTGGCTTGGGCTGTACTGGCGGTGCTGCCCGCCGAGATGGCACCCCGCCCGTCATACCGGGTAGCCCTACCGCTCCGGTCGAGCTAGACGGTTTTGCACCAGTTCCGTTCATGCCGGGCTTCGGAGGTGCTACGGGCTTCCGTGAGGCGGCTCCGTTGCCCTGTGAGCGAGGACTTCCTGCAAGACCCCCCGTGGGAGTCCTTGTTGGCAGCGGTGGCCGAAAGTCGTCTTCCATGGCACTCTGGCTCAGTGCTGGGCTTGAGCTTGGCGATGTCGTGGCCAGATGTGCGGGCTTCTTTGCTACTGGCGGCGCAGGTTTCCCAGCCTTGCTGTTCTGCGAGAACTGGGAAGCATGAGAAGCTGCTGATGTAGGCCGAAGAGGCGCAGGTAGCGGTTGAGTCTGCACCCTATTAAGACCAAACCCGTTACTCGGTGGTGTCTGTCCCATTGCCGCTACTCCTGATGTTCCTCGTCGCGGAGGTGGTGGCGGAGGTGGCGTCTCGACATGGCCCATCGGAGCATGGTCATCCAGGAGATTCATGCGCCCGACCTTAGCTGGCAATGCTGATGGGTCATATGGGGGTGGCAGCTTTCGAGGTTGAATACTCGACCCTGATGCCATAACGTTGGGCAAGTTGACCTTTTCAAATGGTGAACTGGACATGCTGGACAGAGATGCCTTCGACGACGATCTTGGAATAGAGATCCAGTCCGGCTCTTCGGTAAGACCAAAAGGATTCGAAGGGCGATTGGGATTGAGCCCCACGGCTTGCCCGTTTCTGGGTTTGGGCACAGGTACAGCGGCACGAGCGGGCTGCCTGTTGTCGAGCCACCACTTCTGGCCATCCGAACTTGCGGGAGGAAGCCCTGGCTCGATAGAATCGTAGCCAATGAGATCTTCATCGCTGTCCTCGCCAGTGCCAAGATGAGCTGTTGCGTCTCCGACCTCGGCCTTTCGACGTTGATACAACTCATTGGTGATCTTATCTCGCAGCTGTTCATCCACGATGCTCACCCTGCATTCGAAGGCAGCATGGACAGGCCGGTGATCTGAGAATTTGAGAGGTGCCGAGTTATACAAGATCTGTCTGAGGTTGGAACCCTTCCTGAGAATACGATCCGTCCATGCAGGAATGCGAGCTTTCTCACTGTACTCTCGTCAGAATTCGTGAATAGAAGTACCAAGCCATGAAAGTGCACTTACGAGGTATCATAGTCATCGGTTCCTATGTCAAACTTGTACGTCGGAGGGAACGTGATGCGAGCTTCAGAATAAAAGGGGAACGATAATCCAGCCACCATCTGCAGATTGAGCTGATCATTCTCGTATAGCGTTTCAAAGTCACGCTTCTTCACCAACGCACGCGCAGTCTCTGAGTTGAGCCCAATGCGATAGTTGAAGTCGCCCAGCCAGATGACGGCGTCTGTCTTTGTCAGTATGTGTAGATTCAGCGAACACAGTACCAAGAGTACTTACCATGATCGTCGATTCCCCGGTTCCGCTGGAATCGTAAACCGTGATGGATTGTTGCATAGTCCCGGTTGCGTTCATCATAGTTTGAAAAGCCAGCAGCCAGATGTGCCATGACAAAACATATGTGAGTGTTGGCATAGTCGAATCGGATCGCCACGGCACCCTTGTTTCCAGCCATGCCAGACATGCCCGTCTTTTTCACGCTACCCTCCACGTTCTTAATGTTGGCCAGACTGGGCGTCTTTACAAAAATGCAGAGTGCTGCCCCAACCAGCTGCCCGCTCCGCAGCAACACATACCTCTCACCCCCCAATCGCTTTTGTCGATTGTTAAGATTGTGCTTCACGGCCTGCTCCCATAGGTTCTTCCGCGATGGGTCACTGTTCATAATCTGTTGCGGGCTGAGCTCTACAATTTCTTGAAAACCAACCACATAGATGTCCGGCTGCGCATCTCCCAAGGTCTCCGGGAATAACCAAGGGCCAAGATCATCATTGACGCCTTCGGTACGGCCATTAAGGTTGAACGTGCCAACCCATATGGTGATGCTATTGTATGACGTGAACTCGCTGCTCCTTTTGGACAATTCTGTTGACACAAAATCGCTGATGGGATCGAACAGAAGGACCGCCGCTTGCCCAACGAGGCGACCCAACAGCATATCAATAGTGATTTGACGAGAGGGGTCGAGGAAGTTGTTGTGATAGATACGTTGGACAGACTTTCGCACGTCAGCCACAGCCCCTGCAAGAGACATCTTTCCATGACGCGTGAAAGATGACTTGAGCGCGCCTGTCCCAGCATAGGTTTTGGACAGAGAGTCGCCGTTGTCTGCCCAGAGACTGGAATGTCTCATCCAGAAATCAGAGGCAGCAAATTCACCACGATGTCCAAGAAAGGCCTCAACTGCCATCTGTGAGATCATGGTCTGCACAAGATTAGTTCGGTCAAGACAGTCCAGACAATTGGTTCGGAAGACACCCTCCTGCTGGAGCACAACCACCATACGAGCTTGCCCAGAGCCATCATGGTCGTATCTCGGTTCGCTTGTCTCCTCCGCAAGAAAGTAGGCAAAACCGTCGGTGGAGTCCTCAATATAGCGGCGGATATCTCGCGCAGCCTCATATCCCGCTGGCCCTTTTGTTTCTGCGTGGAAATCGTAATTGGTTTCTCGCAAAAGAGCATGGTCCGAAGATCCGTCTGGGCCAGCACGACTTAATGGACAGTGTTTGATACCATTGTGGTAGAGTGTACTGAGCTCAACCTCGCCAGGCTTTGTCTCACTAAGAAGATTGATGACATGGACAGCTCCGTACGATTGCTCGAGCTCCTCAAAATGTTTGTTGAAGGCCGGCTGCGTCCCATCGGGAGATCTGGTGACTGTGATCTTCTGCCGACCTGGAATAAGATCGGCTGCTTGCTCCCAAAAGACAGGTACTGATCCGCGCACTTGAGCATAGGAGAACATGGTTCCCGCCGGGCTCCAGAAAGTGGTTTCAGTTTCAACAAAGTTTGCCACATGCCCATCATCATCAATACCTCGTGAGTTGAAGCGAGTTCCAGCTCTGCGACAGGATAGTCGAGATATGAGAGTCATAAAAGAGGGCATTCCTGACTTGGAATTCTTCAGGGGCGAAGAGCTTAGCGGAATTGTCATGGTTTTACAGAAGCCACGAATTGCCGATGTCAGTATTCGTGACGAATCAAGTGCAGCTCGTTCATTAGGCATGAGACGGGAACGAAACTGTACAAGAGGACTGATCATGAACGAGTTCCAGAGAAAGCCATCGTCAAAATTGTCGATTTCGAACGAGTTGGAATTAATTGGTCTATTTCTGGTCAGTCTAATGCTGTACAGGGTCAGGTAACAACGAACCTGTCTTGAAGCCTGTTCGTGAGATCGAAATCTGTACTGTAGTAAAATGTTCCGTTGCTTAGTAGGTTGCGAAGCTCGTGACATGGGTGCTCCATGGCAACTTCTCTCCGACCAAGGCCTTGTCCATAGGGACCAGATTGTACCGATGCAGAATCTGAAAACTCCGGATCAAGCGATTCGAGAGGAACAACATCGTCGTAGTCCGCGCTACTCAGGCAGTAGAACGCTACTCCATTTATACGTTCAACAGTCTCGCCAGGCCGCAAGGTGGCAGCACGTGTCGCATGTGTAATGACGGATAGGAAGACCTCGCTGTTAACTGTGATCAAGCCTAGTGTCCCGTAGATCGGTCGATGTGTAAGACGGCGATAGTCCTGCAGCAAATGCCTCGACACAGGTGCGAACTCGACCATGCATTTCGATACCAAGGCTTCGCCGGGGTTTCCGCGGCTCCTCGTAGACGCAGCTAAGGATGTAAGCGAGCCGTTCGCGATGGCTTCACTGGTAGAGGAAGTATATCGAAAAATCAAAGTGTGTGAGGTTGAAACAATGGCGATGGATCGATGAGGATAGTCGCGTATGTAGAGCTCGCATGACTTTTCGGGAGAGGGAGCCTGAGAAGAATAGGCCCCTGAGGAATATTCCATCGTGTATTGTTCAATAGGATAGCATGGAATGGATAGAGGATGCAAGGTCAACGTGTCCACGATAGGATTGCGCTTGCGCTTGCGAATGCGAAATGATTTCAATGATTCTTCTGACTCATGATTGATTGGAAGTGTAAGATAAGTTTTAAGGACAAGAGACTTTCGGGCGGACGTAGTTGGGCTCTGTAGGGTTCAGCCAATGCTTGGATGAAGTTTTGAGCTTTGGGCGTTAGACAAATGTAAGAGGTGCTGGATGGACTGGACGCTCTACAAATGACGTTTCTCAGCTGGGGTACCATGATGACCCCTGACTGCTAATTCCCTTGGCAGCCAGTGGACGAAGCCCCACTAGTGGCGTCCACAAATAGGTACCCAAGGTAGCCAAACATTGGATCTTCGAGCTTAGGTTGGCATGAAGCATCTGAATACGATACATTATTATCACGATGCAGGCCCATCGTCCATGATGCACTGGGCTAGAAACTCTTGGATAAGGTCAAGAGCGCGAAGTTTGCGCATTTACTTGGGGTTTATGAAGGTAAAGACCAAGTACCTCTGCAGGTCCATGATACCAACAATTTGATAGGCCTTTTGCTATCAGTGTTAAAACAAGACATCAACAACCTCTGGCAAGACAAATGATAGTGATAAAACTTCATGTCAGGCCACGAGACTTTTGCCACGAATTCTGGACGGACCAGCAAGCTTTGTATATACTCGCCGAAGTGCTTAAGGCAATTTGACTTGGAGAGAAGACATGCCAAAAACAAGATTCAAAAGACACCAAGGGCAAGGACACTCCCAAACGAAAATACCAGCCCAGCTGGTTGGAAAAATTACCAAATAACAACATAAAAGATTTGAGGTATCTCAAAGAAAAAGGTCGTGAGACATGCGCAAGGATCTTGTCATGAGACACAAGATTATATATGTATGGTATTGTCGAGCATCGGAGACCGTCGCGCAACAATAGAAACAAAATGACAAGAGAGCTTCAGATTCGAAATTGAGATCATGCTCTCTAAAAGAGAGCGTTCATTCTCTTCCTATCATATGATTATGTGAGAATCATCATAAGCCCATTTTAGGATAGAGAGAAAGAGAAGAACTCTTCTCCCGCACCGCTTCGCCAAAAATATCTGCAAGCTTTCTTGACGCTGAGTCATCCTGAGAACGGCAAATTGTTGGCCCGGACTGGATCTGAAGACCCATGTCAATTGCGGAGACTTGCTGGACAAGTACAGACCTGCTTGCATCAAATTCCCTGGTAGCACCAACTCACGACTATTTTGCGCGTCTTGAGCTGAGCACGTGCACCGGAAGCTCTTTGGCCAGTGACTGACCCAGAAAGTACCTGAAAAAAAAGAGCTTGTCTGCGGCGCGAACTCCCAGCCCCTGCCTTTCGCGACAGACGTGAGCCTCAAGCGTCATCTCCTATCTACAAACCTCTCAACTTCAAACCCGCACCGCGAGACCGAATATTCATCGCCAATTTCCTAACGTCAATTAAATCGCGCGATTCTGGGAGACGAATCACTAAAAACTACAACGTCATGAGCGACTTCGGTCATTTCGGCTCCGATGAGGAGTACGCAACTGTGCGCAAGCACAATGCTGAGGTGGTAAGCTCCCGCCTTTATCCTCTTCTTTCTTAAACTCGAACTCGAATACTGACCGTTTGGCGCAACAACAGGAGTCCGACCCCGATAACTTCGAGCACTGGGAGAACCTCATCAAAGCTTGTGAGACATTGGAGGGTGGCTTGAATCGCAACTCAAGCCCTCAAGCACTAGCGACCTTCCGCGATGCCTACGACAGATTCCTCATTAAATTCCCTCTGCTCTTTGGATACTGGAAGAAATATGCCGACATGGAGTTCAACATTGCCGGCCCTGAGTCTGCTGAGATGGTCAGTACACTCCAGACGTCGCCTGCGACACGGCTGACAAAGTGCTTTAGGTATACGAGCGAGGATGCGCAAGCATCACCAATTCTGTCGACTTGTGGACGGACTACTGCTCCTTCAAGATGGAGACAACCCATGACCCACACCTCGTCAGAGAGTAAGTTCCATTTGGATGGTTTCCTTCCCCTTCCCTTAACATGCCTTCTGGCGCAGTATTCCCGCTTGACCTGAGTGGTCTCGGTCGACATATCCGCGAGGGCTCTGCACTCTACTATCAAAAGTGTCTGATGGTGAGATATGCCTGCGATAGCCCCTTTAGCCGGGACGCTTTCTCACGCTCCCTGCCAGGCTCTGTTGATGCTCAATCCGTGCTCGTTCTAAACTCCAAAGTCGTCCCTGCGTTACACGTCACCCGCACCCGCTCGGTAGAACATGATATCGGTTTTGCTGCCCACTCGCACAACCATCTTCCCCTCTGTATTAATCCTCTCCACCCTTTCCCCTGAGCTATCCCTTCTACAATGAGCTCACTTGCTAACCTTCTTCTCTAGACTCTTTGAGCGAGGATCAGCCTTTGTTGGACTAGATTTTCTTGCACATCCTTTCTGGGACAAGTACATTGAGTACGAAGAACGTCAGGAAGCACAAGACAAAATTTACGCCATCCATGCACGAATCATTCGCATACCAATGCACCAGTATGCACGTTACTACGAGAGGTTTCGATCGCTATCGCACAATCAACCCATCACAGAGGTGGTGTCTGCCGAGGATCTCTCACGTTTCAGGGCGGAGGTCGAGGCTGAAACAATTGCTTATGGCGGCGGTCCTAGGGCTGAGCTGGAGATTGAGCGCGATGTTCGTGCAAAGATTGATGCCATGTACTACGAAATTTTCACCGCGACGCAAACTGAAGTATCGAAGCGCTGGACCTACGAATCGGAGATTAAGAGACCCTACTTTCACGTTACGGCTTTGGAACACAAGGATTTGGTAAACTGGCGTAAATACCTGGATTTCGAGGAAGCTGAAGGTGATTTCACACGAACCGTCGCTTTGTATGAGCGATGCCTTGTCACGTGCGCCTACTACGATGACCTCTGGTTCCGATATGCCCGGTGGATGAGTGGCCAGGAAGGCAAGCAAGAGGAAGTTCGCAACATCTATGCACGTGCTTCCACGATGTTTGTACCTGTTAGTCGACCAGGCATTAGACTGCAATGGGCTTACTTTGAAGAAAGTGCTGGCCGAGTTGACGTTGCTCTTGACATCCACGAGGCAATCCTTCTGAGGCTACCAGACTGTGTCGAGGTCATTGTGTCATGGGCCAATGTTCAGCGACGACAGAATGGCCTTGATGCTGCTATTCAGGTATTTAAGGACCAGATCGACTCTGCTACGGTAGACGTGTACACCAAGGCTGCCTTGGTTGCAGAATGGGCTCTGTTGCTCTTGAAAGCCAAGGGCTCGGTGGAAGAGGCCCGCGGGGTTTTCATGAAGAACGTACAGTGGTGTGCGGACAGCAGGCTATTCTGGGATCGGTGGTTCAACTTTGAGTTACATCAGCCAACGAGCCCCGAGAATGAAGCTCAACACAGCGAGCGTATGAAGAAAGTGTTCGACGAACTGCGAGAACGAAGCCGACTCTCCCCATCAGTCAAGAAGGACTTGACCCAAGTATATCTCACGTACTTGGTCGAGAGAGGCAACAAGGATGCCATGCAGGTATTCTTGCAAATCGACAGAGAAATCTTTGGGTAAGTTGGTATGCGCTTCGATACTATTGAAAATTAACTAACAATCTAAAGGCCATCCTCAGTAGCCAAACTCTCTACTGGTAGCGGCAAGGAGAATGGAGCTGCAAAGGGAGAGCTGGACGAGGCCAGCAAGCAGAGGGCCGAGGCCCAGTACTCTCACTTCTACGAGACTCACGGTGAACCAGAGGCTGATGCGCAGGGCAACGCAGACTTCAACTGAGGATGAAAAATATGATGGACTGAACTGGACGTGAAAGGTGTTTGAGGCGCTAGGATCCAGGAGGACTTAATCAAGTGTTGGGGCACTCGAGTTGTACTATAAACGAAATGGCCCCTGCATATACAATAGCAGATGTGGCTTGGATGAACCTGGAGGATAAGGTATGGCTTTTCAGCATATTGCTGAGTCTTGAAAGTTGGAAGATGCCTTAATTTGGCGGGCAGAGAATTCTTCTTGACGACATATCACAAGTTGTAGACGAGATCTATATATATCCTTGAGCATGAAGCTATTGATGAGTGGAACATTGAACTGGTGTCTAGTCCGGATCTTGTGGGGTAACGAGCACTTGCATTAGCTTCTTGTTAGAAGAGGCCATTGACAACACTCGCCAACTTCCAGAGAGATGCTCTGTCTCCACCGGAGGATTGTCGGAGAGAGTTTGTCTCCGGGATTCGGGATGTTGAACCATTCCTGATCTATCCAGGGAGGTATAGAGCCTGCAAGTCTAGGAAACCGGGAAATACTCGAGTTTGTAGACGATTCCCTGGGCAGTAGAGTAGGGGCCAAAAGAGATTGGGCGTATTCGTGTGATCAGATATGTGCCGTTGTGTGAGAATCTGACTGTAGCTTAAAGGTGGCTGTTAAGGCTACATAGTCCAGAATCAACTGTAATTTGGATATGACGAAATCACATGCGAGAAGCGATTTGGAATCTTTGGGGTAGACCCCTGTTGTCGAGAAAAGATTCCATAAGTACCCGCTTGTGGAGGGCGTTGCTGCGCTTGTACCTAGAACTTAGAAGCAACATATGACAAATCTTCTTTTGGATATAAAAAAATTCATTCAGGGAGACAATCCAATCAAAAGAAAGGTATTGCGCCATAACGACGTTCTGATCTGACCCTCAGCGCCATAATTGATGTTGAAACAGTGGGAGACGGACGTCACGTTTCGGTTCGGGTGCCACGCCGTGCTGACTGATGATCTCCGTGCGTTAACTGATGACGGGAGACGTTGGGATTCCGTAATGGAGGGTTACTTTCAGGGTCCCAATCCTTCAGAGATTTTCTCTTGTCTCTCCAAATTAGCCTAGTTGAACTCTGATGGTTGGTCGCCTCGTGGTTCACAGCCGAGAGGGTGTCCCCTTTTTGGCCTGACACATGGAAACCGTTTTTAGACGACTTGTCTCATGAGCCTCATGTCGGAGTGTTTACATACTATATCATAAGCGGGCATAACACTGAAGGCTTCAAAGAATGACCCCTGCTGTCCGTCCCTCGACAGGCCTCAAGTATTAGCAACCTCTTAGAGGCGAGAGAATCTTCATTACCAAGGATCCCCACCGACTCCACCCGATCCATAAGAGCGCCATCCCCGCCAGGTTTGATAAAAGATATGGGGCAGAGATATCAAATTGGCCAATTGTTGATGTTCAATTTCAAGACATCGCGCCGGTTCATGAAGCCGGGTACAGCTCCGAGGCGAGAGTACCTGGGGAAGTTGAGGGTTATGTTAGGAATCAATTCGCGGTCCGGATACATCGATGCCTGTGGTAATTATCTGAGGGAAGAGTTCCTCAAACCTGTACTTCAGTGAATAGCAGCAATTCCATCATGGCCTCCCCGATCTCGGATCACACACATGTCAAAGATCAATGGAAAGAGCTTGGGCTTGGGCTTGGGCTTGGGCTTGAGACAGAAGCTGCTTGCCCCGTTCGGCAACCCTCCATGAATCGTGTCCCCGGCAGAGGTTATCAGTCAGGGTCGGGATTGCCTGACTTTCTGGCACTGACACGGCAGGTCCCCGTTCCGCCCTCGGCTTCCCGCCACTTCAACCGACGCATCCCTTCTTAATAGAGACCACAGACCTTCTCGTCTTGATTCTTTCTTCTTCTTCTCTCCCATCCTCTCTTTAAAATTCCGTGTAGTCACCTTTCCAAAGCGTCTTACCACTTTGTAATCTTACACATCCAAGGTACGTTCAAACTTGAGCACTCCAGTATCAAGACAAGCTTGCTTCCCTGGCAGCCTCAACAAAAAGCACACTCACCACTCTCCTTTGACTTCTAACTAACGTTTTCTCATAAAGATGGCCTCGGCTACCCGACAGTTCGCCCGCGCGGCCACTCGCGCCACTCGCAACGGCTTCGCCATTGCTCCTAGACAGGTCATCCGCCAGCAGGGTCGCCGATACTATTCTTCTGAACCCGCACAGAAGTCATCTTCCGCCTGGGTGTGGTTGACTGGTGCCGCTGTCGCTGCTGGTGGTGCTGGTTACTACTTCTACGCCAACGGTGCTTCTTCCGCTACCCCCAAGGTTTTCAACCCTACCAAGGACGACTATCAGAAGGTTTACAACGAGATTGCTGCTCGCCTGGAGGAGAAGGATGACTATGATGACGGCAGCTACGGCCCCGTTCTCGTACGTCTCGCCTGGCACGCCAGCGGTACCTACGACAAGGAGACTGGCACTGGTGGCAGCAACGGTGCCACCATGCGATTCGCCCCTGAGTCTGACCACGGCGCCAATGCCGGCCTGGCGGCTGCCCGCAACTTCCTCGAGCCCGTGAAGGAGAAGTTCCCTTGGATTACCTACTCTGATCTCTGGATCCTTGCTGGTGTTTGCGCTATTCAGGAGATGCTGGGTCCTGCCATTCCCTACCGACCTGGTCGCTCTGATCGTGATGTCTCTGGCTGCACACCCGATGGACGTCTTCCCGACGCCTCGAAGCGCTCTGGACATCTCCGAGACATCTTCTACCGTATGGGCTTCAACGACCAGGAGATTGTCGCCCTTTCCGGCGCCCACGCGCTTGGCCGCTGCCACACTGACCGATCCGGCTTCGAAGGTCCCTGGACTTTCTCACCTACCGTTCTGACCAACGATTACTTCCGCCTCCTTATCGAAGAGAAGTGGCAGTGGAAGAAGTGGAATGGCCCTGCCCAGTACGAAGACAAGTCTACCAAGTCTCTGATGATGCTTCCCAGCGACATTGCCCTGATCGAGGACAAGAAGTTGAAGCCTTGGGTCGAGAAGTACGCCAAGGACAACGATGCCTTCTTCAAGGACTTTTCTGACGTTGTTCTCCGATTATTTGAACTCGGTGTTCCTTTCGCCCAGGGCACTGAGAACCAGCGCTGGACCTTCAAGCCTACAAACCAGGAATAAGTGGTCGAAACACGACAGAGAGCTGCTTGAGACGCCTGTGAAAGAATTATGCGAGGAGTGAAATTGGTCATCATATCATCGATGAACTTGAAGAAGAGCGATATCCGGAGTTTTGGTTGTGATTATTTGGGCGCTGGTCAAGATCGCCAGCCTATGTATAGACCGTGTCACGACCTTTGTCAACATGAACATGTCAATAGACTAAGATGTTTACCGTCTTATGCGGTAGAGACCAAAAGAAGAAGAAATCTTCGAATTATTAGCCTTTGCGCCGGGTCCTGGCATTGTAATGTGTCGCCTTAGTGAGATCGGCCCGGGCGGTAACTGTAGCCATGACAGTCGATGACGGCGTCTTGTTCAAGGGTCTGATCGTCATTGGGTTTGTTCCTGCATCTGCTGCACCAGGCTTTTGACTTTGTCCAGATTGGTTTCGAAGTAGTGCTGATGATCATTATCTGATGATTGGACCAAAACCTCGAAAGTAAACATATATGCAGAGTCAAGACCTTGGGCTGCGTGGACATACCATGCGGTATTTTATGTGTGTTCTACTTCATATACTTGAACTGAAGATGCAGATACTCAGAGATGCAAGTCTTGAGGGACTGAGGAAACAGATGACTGACTAAGGACCAATTATGAGTATTTGCAAGAATGTATCACCAGAACAAGCTCTACACTGGAAATGCCATGAGGATATGTAGAATCCAAATACCAAGATATTTATTTACGTGTTGCAACAAGCTCTATTATTTTAAAGGAATAATCTTGACTTGTTTGATTTGGGCAGCCCTTTGCTCTTTGGTCTTGATGTCAAGATGAAGGAATATGAGTTTATCACAACTGCTTTGTCAATGTGTCTGTCATTACAGTCATGAGAGTTGTTGTACGAAATATAGGGCCTAAATCCTCGTTGTCTCAATAACGGGGGCCTTCGTTTTTGGGGCGATTTGGGTTCAACAAGAGTTGAATGCTCGACTTTGGAATGATAACGTTATCAGCCAAAGGCATAGAAGAGGGGCTCGGGTTAACTGTTTCGATTATTCAGCGTTTGCTCGCAAATTGGACACTAGAAACCCAGGGGGGAAACGATTCCTGGATGTCACAGTTGAACAACGGAGCGATAATGCTTGCAATAGCTTTACTAAAGCTATTGACGCTCGCACGTCATCGTTCGCTTAGCTGAGCAGACTATGACCCTTTTAATGATAGAGAGCTACCTAGGCAAGAAGAAAGATCGCCATTGAGGTGTCAATGGATCAAGAGTAAAGGTGGTTAGTCTTGGTGATATAAATACCATGTTTTCCCACGCTCTACCTCCTTATATGTAAGGACAGGTAAGCCCCTAGAATCGAGTCTATATCTCGTAATCATACTCTGTTGATTTGGTGGATACTTGGAACCCAGTGGAATTGCATCAACACGGCGCATGATTCTGCAACCCGGTCAAGAGCCTTGAACACATCCGACTTCAGCATAAATACCCGCCAACGTCGACAACCTTGTCAACCTAGACAGCACAGTTTACTACTCAAGGGCACGTACAACTATGGGCAACACAAACATCGAGAACAAGGCAGCCTCCGGGGTTCCTTACTTCACCCCGGCCCAAGAGCCACCGGCCGGAACCCCGCTCAAGACCGATTCGGCCCCGACGCTGTTCAAGCCCCTCCGCACTCGTGGCGTTGAGCTGCAGAACCGCTTTGTTGTTTCTCCCATGTGCACTTACTCTGCCAAAGATGGTCACCTAACAGATTTTCATCTTGTTCATCTTGGCCAGTTCGCTCTTCGAGGTGCTGGCCTCGTCTTTGTTGAGGCCACCGCCGTTGAACCTCGTGGTCGGATCAGTCCTGAGGACTCTGGTCTCTGGGAGGATAGTCAAATTGTTCCTCTGAAGCGTATCACAGACTTCATCCATAGCCAAAACACCAAGGCTGCCATCCAACTCGCTCATGTATGGTCATTATTCCAGGAGGAGCCTCGACGTTCCGAAGCTAACATATCCTCCAGGCTGGCAGAAAAGCGAGCACAGTTGCGCCTTGGATCGGCGGTACTGTAAACAAAGCACTTGCTACCAAAGAAGTCGGCGGCTGGCCAGATGATATTGTCGCCCCCAGTGCTATCCCATTCGCTGAAGACTTTGGCACACCTCACGAGCTGACGACTCACGAGATCAAGCATCTTGTACAGAAATGGAAGGACTCTGCTATAAGAGCTGTCAAGGCTGGCTTTGATGTCATTGAGATCCACGCGGCCCACGGCTACCTCCTGCACCAGTTCCTCTCGCCTCTCTCCAACGTAAGTAGTATTGACATTCGTTGAGAATGGTTCATCAACTGACATGATCTCAGAAACGAACAGACCAGTATGGAGGTAGCTATGAGAACCGTACTCGTCTCCTCTTTGAGATCATTGAAGCTATCCGGACTGTTGTTCCTGAGGAGATGCCCGTCTGGGTGCGGATCTCCGCTACGGAGTGGATGGAATGGAATAACGAACCTTCCTGGGATCTCGAGAGCAGTATTCGGCTCGCGAAACAGCTTCCTGGCACAGGAGTTGACGTTCTCGACATCAGCAGTGGAGGTAACTTGAAGGCGCAAAAGATCAAGGTCCATCAAACCGTCCAGACCGACCTGGCAGGCAAGATCCGTGATGCCGTCCGTGCTGATGGAAAAGAGCTTCTGATTGGAACTGTTGGTTACATTACAGATGGTCCATTTGCTCGTTCACTCGTCCAGGAGAACGAGGATCCCAAGGCTGATCTCGTGCTTGCTGCAAGACAGTTCCTCAGGGAGCCCGACTTTGTTCTCAGTGCTGCTCATCAGCTGGACGTTGGCGTCAAGTGGCCGATTCAGTATCACCGTGCACCACCTAAACCTCGAGGGCCTCACAGCAAGTAGAAAGGTAGGAGACACATATAATGATACACGAAGCACTGAAAACTCTCAAGTCATAGAAAGATAGCATTGAATTGAATATGATTACGACTTTGAAAGCTGAGGATATCTTGGAACCTTTCTTGACTTGGAACCGAAAACCTAATTATTTGTGTATTGGATGGTTATCACTACCAAATCAGAAACTGATAATTCTGTACTTAATAAAGTTGGGGAGGAGTATCTTACTGTCCGGTATATCACGGCGGAAGTATCATGGTGGGGCCGTAAACTGACCGTTTCCGTGGGGCCGATGAGCGGAGTAAAGCGGGATCACGTTTCGCCTCATTCCTGTGACACGTCTTTATTTTTCACGGGGATCACATATTACCACTTATCGATGTTTGACTCAACTACATACAAAATTGGCTGACTACACAGTAGGTAGCTGGAATAGCATTGACGGATTCATTCTGCAGAGGCTGAGCAGGATTTGGTGGATTCAAAAGGTGAATGGCATGAATGAGGTTCAAGAACTTAAAAAGGTTGTGATCGTCGGGATTGGTCAGAGTGGAAAACTAGAGTTAGGCCCAAAAAATAATAAAAAATATAGTTTCGAGGCTAGATTTGTAATTCGTGGAAAAGAATATCAAGCAGTAAAGCAGAGAATGGAATGCCATTCATATAATTTTAACTACGTGAGCAACCCCTCCATCCATGTCACGTTCAACATTGGCAAGACTGGGCTGTGTAGTTGGATGTATGCATGTTGGTACCTAGGTAGGCTGTCACAGAGACGTGGCCTTTTGGCTTGAGACAACCTAAGATGTTGCCACACTGAACAGATGCTGATCTGTAATCATGACTCCAAATGTCATCTCATTTAGCCAGGGGTTCCGAGCCTTTCGGAGTATCAAATCCCGTATTTATTGCAGCTTAATTGGGCAATTGTCTTTGCACTTCCCTAATCTGTCATTATCAGAGTTTCAACTTTGATGATGAGAATGTAGGTGGTGTGCCTCGGGTGATGATACATCAACATTAACAAACAATGCCTACTTACCTAACCAAAGAAAAAGGGTACTTTTTCATAGTGAGATTTCTAGTATGTTTCACACACGATCCTTTAACTACCTGATTATAAATATCTGTATTACGTAGAACCAACATTCAATGCCTCATTCTTTGAAGATCCATCCATGATCCCATAAGCAGTTCAGCGGCGGCTGCGGTTGTCCTTGTCCTGCCCCTGTGGACCTAGGGACCCTACAGCAGCTGAGGGGCTCAGGCGCTTGCTGTAGGGCAGCTCCGCCCAATGACAGGCAGCGCCGGACCCTCACTACGGTCTAAAAGGGCTTAGAGCCCGGTAAGGAAACCCACTAGCTTTCCGCCGCTTTGGAGGGGCCGTCCCTGTCTGCAGAGTACAGAGTGCTCCGGCGGTATGGGCTTGATCATCGACCTACCTACCGTACCTATGTACATAGAGAAATCCAGTGCCACCAAACCAAAGGGACACTTGTTCAATTGAAAGTTGGACCCCCCCCGGGCAATTCCTCGTCCCTCTCCACCTTTGGCCCGCGCAAGACTCAGCGGGAGTTGTCTCCGAGTGGGGTTGACTGATGTTAGTTGGCTCCAACCTCTCTCAAGCCATTGTACCCTCCCGTAGCTTTCTCTACAGTACGGTACATGCGGCTAGATGTACGTTACCTGTCCTCAAGCTCCAACTACAAAACTCTCCTCCATCTTCCCTCCACTTCCCAACTCAAATCTTCCTCTTCCTCTTCTTCCTCTTCCTTCCTTTATATTGCCTGCCCGGTCCTGTTCAGCGGAACCTTCTCTTTGTGTTTTATAGGATACCCCAACAAAAAGACAGCCCATCATGCACCACAAGAAGATCGCCTGCAGCTTCATGGCTGCTCTGGCTGCCTATGCCTCTGCTGCCGACTCAGATGTTCACCAGCTGACCAAGGACACATTCGAGGAGTTTGTCAAGTCCAACAATCTCGTCCTCGCTGAGTGTAAGACCCCATTGGAGCCTCTCTTCCCCTCCATCCACCGCTAACAGCTTCTTTCTACAGTCTTTGCTCCCTGGTGCGGTCACTGCAAGGCCCTCGCCCCCGAGTACGAGGAGGCCGCCACAACTCTCAAGGAGAAGAACATCAAGCTCGCAAAGATTGACTGCACTGAGGAGGCCGACCTCTGCAAAGACCAGGGCGTCGAGGGCTACCCCACCCTCAAGGTCTTCCGTGGCCTTGACAATGTCACTCCCTACTCTGGCCAGCGCAAGGCTGCTGGGTAAGTCGACACCTGTCATGTTCAGCCGAGATCTCGACTGACAGATTTTTACAGTATCACTTCCTACATGATCAAGCAGTCCCTCCCCGCTGTCTCCATTCTCACAAAGGACACCCTTGAGGAGTTCAAGACCGCCGACAAGGTTGTCGTCGTCGCCTACCTCAACGCCGACGATAAGACCTCCAACGAGACCTTCTCCAAGCTCGCCGAGGGTCTCCGTGATACCTACCTCTTCGGTGGCGTCAACGACGCTGCTGTTGCCGAGGCTGAGGGCGTCAAGGCCCCCGCCCTGGTTGTCTACAAGTCTTTCGATGAGGGCAAGAACACCTTCACCGAGAAGTTCGAGGAGGAGGCCATTGCCTCTTTCATTACCACCTCTGCCACCCCTCTCATTGGTGAGGTCGGCCCTGAGACCTATTCTAGCTACATGTCTGCTGGTATTCCCCTCGCATACATCTTCTCCGAGACTCCCGAGGAGCGCAAGGAGCTCGGTGATGCCCTTAAGCCCATCGCTGAGAAGTTCAAGGGCAAGATCAATTTCGCCACAATTGACGCTAAGGCATTCGGCGCTCACGCTGGTAACCTGAACCTCAAGGCTGACAAGTTTCCCTCTTTCGCCATCCAGGAGGTTGTCAAGAACCAGAAGTTCCCCTTCGACCAGGAGAAGGAGATCACACATGACAACATCGCCAAGTTCGTTGAGGAATTCGCCGCTGGCAAGATTGAGCCCAGCATCAAGTCTGAGCCCATTCCCGAGACCCAGGAGGGCCCCGTCACTGTTGTTGTTGCCAAGAGCTACAACGACATTGTCCTCGATGACACCAAGGATGTCCTGATCGAGTTCTACGCTCCTTGGTGCGGTCACTGCAAGGCTCTCGCCCCCAAGTACGATGACCTCGCTTCACAGTTCGCCGCTTCCGAGTTCAAGGATAAGGTTGTCATCGCCAAGGTTGACGCTACCCTCAACGATGTCCCCGACGAGATCCAGGGTTTCCCCACCATCAAGCTCTACGCCGCTGGTGCTAAGGACGCTCCCGTCACCTACCAGGGCTCTCGCACCGTCGAGGATCTCGCCAACTTCATCAAGGAGAACGGCAAGTACAAGGCCGAGCTCCCCGTCAAGGAGGAGGGCACTGAGGAGGCCGCCCCCGCCGCTAGTGAGGAGAAGAAGGATGCCGAGGAGGAGGATGTCCATGATGAGCTGTAAAGAATTGATGTCAACAACAACGATAGTACACAAAATGGGGTATATCTGATTTTTGTTTGGGCGCAGGTTCTCTTGGGTGCTCACATTTGATCGCACCTTTCTAGGTTTTAGTTTTCGTGGCAACGGGACCATTTCATGACTTGACTACTATTTTGATCTCTTGTCTCAACTTCACCGTGACTTTAATGCTTCTCTTACACAGACCGCATGATATCTTATGGATTGGGCTAGCAGCTATGCTCGTAACATAGCACATGATCGTACAAATCTCCCCAATCGCCTTGATGACAATCTCAACCCCAAATACGAGTAGGAAGTGCAAATGGGAGCCATCCTCATTTTAACACGTCCACCAGAGTCCCAGCGGAGCTTATTCTGACCCCTTGCTCCGGCTATTTTATACAATTATGCCTTTATCCCGTCTTTTCCGTCTATTTCTTGCCCTGTGTCCTGGTCTCCAGAGCCTGGACGTGGTTGCTCAGGCGGGTGACGGAGGCTTGTAGAGTCTGGTCGAAAAATGTTAGCACGTGGTCAAGCGCTTGAAATTGGAGGAAACTTAGATGAGGCTCTCTCTTATCAATTGCCTCATCTCATTCGTTACGTACATAAATATCCTCGGTCAACAGGTCGTTGGCGATCTTGTACTCCTTGAGGAGATAGCTGTAGGAGGCGCTGCCAGCGAGAAAGCTACCGAGAAGGAAGCCGAAAAGACTGACAACAAAGTCAATAACCTCATTTCCGTCGAAAGATTGTTTCTGTAATCACTAACCCTCCACGAAAAGCTCCCAAAGGTTTCCTGGCAGGGAGAGGCGAATCGGCCATCCGTCGGGCAGATGTGCTGAAGGATCGGGTAGCCAGCGCGCGGCTGCTGGAGAACAGGACTCTTGGGGCGAAAGACATTGCTGCGATTTCGGTGGTGGACGTCGGATTGTGCGGTGTTTATCTCGCGGGAGCAATAGGTATCGTTGGCGATGGACGTCAGAGGTACAGTTACGACAGAGCTACTATCGGAGCCGGGTGCTCGGAATATTCTGAGCTCGGCGGGAATTGGAGTGTGCTGTTCGAGCTTTCTGGCTCGTGATTGGCTACGTCACAATACCAGCCGCTTTAGTGTGGATTTTCTATGGAGGGCCTCGATACTCTTCCTTCATCATATTCTTCTTCTTCTTCTCAGAGTCCTGAATTATAAAGAACGATGAACAATTTCGGAGTCATCGAGCTTGCCAGCGCAAAGACAACCTCGGCGCCAGGCTGGGCTTATGTTCCCGACAATACAATCAGTCGCCCAACAGCGCCAACCAACAGGAAGCGCGCCAGGAATGTTCCTGGTCTTACATATAGCGATTTGACGGCTCGACAAGATAATAAAATTCGAAAAGAAGCCGAGGCTTTAGATAAGGATGGTGGAAAGGATAACACGATACCGTTGCCAGTCAAGAACGGAAGAAGTACGCGCGAGACCTTAGCATTTGTGAAAGACGGGAGATTGACTTCTGGCAGCGCAAGGAAAACACACACCTAATGTTCGTAAGATTTTGCAATCGCAGAAGACATTCGGGAACCATTTAGACGATTTCCTCGCGATGCAGGCACTTGCAGAGGCCAACCCCACGAACTCTCGTTCCGCTGCCTCTGGCGCAAACAACAAACGGCCATCGAATAGTCGAAGAGATACTCCCTCATCCCTCAAACCACCGCAAGAAGAAGACATAGCGATGCCCGACACCGACGCCCCGACTGTTCTTCCTGAATCATTGAGACCTTCACCACCGAGCCACCCTGGTGACAACGATCCTTTACTTATGTCGCGTGTTCCCGATATGCCATCCGATGAGGAGCTGCGCAGGCTCCTTTCTCACCCTCCCTTGAACTATGGCGAAGTGACGGGCCACCGAAACAACAAGTATCCCGTTAGATCGTTCTGTGAGGTCTGCGGGTATTGGGGACGTGTGAGATGTATGAAGTGCGGAACAAGAGTCTGCGCACTAGATTGCTTGGAGGCGCATAAGGAAGAGTGTGTCACACGCTATGGACTTTGAATACTGTATGTTTCGTTCTTGTTTACGGATGCGGTTTTGTCACGATTTATGACATGGAAACGGGATGGCATGGTGTTACGGATTGCTGGGTTGGAAAATAGCTTGATACCCCTGATTTACCTAGGACAAAATTACTGTTGATGATTCTTGTGACTGAGTCCAAAACCTGCGATGTCGGAATTGGATCGAGTCCCTCTGCATTGGTTCATTACGTGGTATATATTGTTCGGTCTGACTCTACTGTCCGAGTGTCGTGTGAGTGAGCTGAAGGGGACGAAGAGACTTGGTTTCGGGTTTCGGCAAGTGACTATTGTTTATGAAGAAGTCAATTTGTTGGGGCATGTCGAAATACTGTAAATAACTATTTTGAACTTGGATAGAATAATTGATACATCAATGGCATTTCTATGCAAGTTTATGAGGCTACACTACACCTCTTGATACTAAAGTGCCCGTTCAACCAAACGGTACTATTCCCGTGCCCCTGCCAAATTCGCAGTGACTCAAGTCTAACCCCACCTTCGTGTTTAATGCCCCTTGTGCCCCGCCATCGACAAGACGAGACCACTTTCAAGTACCCAACTTACTCCCACCAAATCTTCAGCATCCGCGCGAGAGTTCTCAACATGTCGTCCGATCAAGCTGATGCTGCCAAGGCGGCCGAGGGCGCGTCTGAGAAGAGCTTGCCTTCTCGCCCTGCTAAGCAGCCCAAGGAGAAGCAGCCCAAGGATAAGTCTGCCAAGGGTGGAAAGTCTGCTGGCCTCGAAGTTGGTGTCCCTTTCTTGACTGCGGTGTACATGACGATACATCTCAGGGTATCATGACGCCGTGTCGGACCCTGCTAACTGTGTATGATAGCTCCCTGAGACCCCCGAGTTCATCCAGCACCGACTCGATCTCTTCGATAAGATCAAGGCCCGACAGGACGCCGAAATCGCTGGTGGGTGATCCAAATCCTCCTCACGCTTTCGGCCTTCGACTCGAATCGACTGACAAGAATCTTAGCCAAACCTCGCGAGGAAATCACCATCTCGCTTCCCAATGGCAAAGAGGAGAAGGGAACTTCTTGGGAGACCACCCCTGGCGCTATCGCCAAGGGCATCTCCAAGTCTCTTTTCGAGCGCACTGTCATCTCCAAAGTTGACGGTGAGTTGTGGGATCTGACCCGACCGCTCGAGAAGAGCTGCAAGCTCGAGCTCCTTGATTTCGAACACACCGAAGGCAAGAAGGTCTTCTGGCACTCTTCTGCCCATATTCTTGGAGAGGCCGCTGAGAAACGCTTCGGTTGTTATCTGTGCAACGGTCCACCTACTGAGGACCCCCCTGGATTCTACTACGATATGGCCAACATGGGAGAGTGCGTAGAAGGCTTCGATTAATTTGCCGTAGACTTTACTGACATAAGCCCAGGCAAGCCGTCACCGATGATGATAAGAAGGCCCTGGAGCAGCTCTCCAACAACATTGTCAAACAGAAGCAGCCTTTCGAGCGTCTGGAAATGACCAAGGACGAGCTCCTTGAGATGTTCAAGTACAGCAAGTACAAGGAGTATTTCATTCAACAGCGTGTTCCCGATGGCACCAAGAGTACTGTGTACCGATGTGGTCCCCTGATCGATCTGTGCCGAGGACCTCACGTCCCCACCACTGGCAACATCAAGGCCTTTTCCGTTCTCAGGGTATGTTGATATGATATATGCAATTCCTAATCTTGACACGACGGGCTTGAGCTGATGTTCAACAGAATTCCGCTGCCTACTGGCTCGGTGACAGCAACAACGAGTCTGTCCAGCGTATTGCTGGTATCTCATTCCCCGACAAGAAGGCTCTTGAAGAGTATAAGCACTTCTTGGCTGAGGCCGCCAAGCGCAATCACCGAAAGATCGGTACTGATCAAAAGCTCTTCTTCTTCGACGAGGCGTCTCCTGGATCTGCTTTCTTCCTACCACACGGTGTGCGCATTTACAATGCTTTGATGGAGCTCATCAAAGGCGAGTACCAAAAACGTGATTTCGACGAAGTTATGTCTCCAAACATGTACAAGGCGGATCTGTGGAAGACATCAGGTCACTGGGGCCACTACGAGGAGAACATGTTCACCTTCGAGGTTGAGAAGGAGAAGTTTGGGTTGAAGCCCATGAACTGCCCTGGACACTGCAAGATCTTTGCTCACTCCGATGTCACTTATAAGGACCTCCCCTGGAGGATGGCCGACTTTGGTGTCTTGCACCGAAACGAGTTCTCTGGGGCTCTTTCAGGCCTTACTCGAGTCCGTCGTTTCCAACAAGACGATGCTCACATCTTCTGTACCGTGGATCAGGTATGATGGCTTCTACTAACAGGCCCGTGCTTCTACTAATGTAATCTAGATCCGAGAGGAGATTGAATCTGCTTTCGACTTTTTGAGCAGTGTCTACGGTATCTTCGGTTTCACATTCAAGCTTAAGCTGTCCACCCGACCCGAGAAGTACGTCGGTGACATCGCTACCTGGGACTCGGCCGAGAAGAAGCTTGAAGAAGCTCTCAACTCATTCTCCGAGAAGACGGGTGCTAAGTGGGAGTTTAACCCCGGTGATGGTGCTTTCTATGGACCCAAGATCGATATTGCTCTGTTCGATGCCCTGAAGCGTGAGCACCAGTGCGGTACTATGCAGCTCGACTTCAACCTGCCTCGACGATTCAAGCTTCGATATGTCGCTAACAAAGGCGAGACCGGAGTCAGTGATGGTAGCAACCCCGAGGAGGATCTGCCTGCCGGATATGCACGACCTGTCATGATTCACCGAGCCGTTCTAGGCAGCTTCGAGCGAATGTTTGGTATTCTGACAGAGCACTTTGGCGGCAAGTGGCCATTCTGGCTCAGCCCCCGACAGGTCTTGGTTGTGCCTGTCATGCCTGCTGCCAACGACTACGCCAAGGAGGTCCAGAAGATCTTCCGAGCAAAGGGGCTCTACAGTGATGTGGACCTGAGCAGCAACACTTTCCAGAAGAAGATCCGCACCGGTCAGCTGGAGCAGTACAACTTTATCTTTGGTGAGTTTGGAATGGAAGCTGCCTTGTTCAAGGCCAGTGGCTAACCAGATTGTTAGTTGTCGGTGCCGAGGAGGCCAGCTCACGCACCCTCAACATCCGTAACCGAGACGACCAGGCCACCCAGGCGAAGGGTGAGCTGGTTCCTATTGACGAAGCTCTTGAGAAGATGGTTCAGCTCAAGTCTTCGCGAGGACTTGTGAACAAGCTGTAGAGGGATGGGATAGGTTCGCCATGACACTGGAAGGGACGGTGCGTACAGAGGGTGAGATTAAAAGCAGAGGGTATATGAATTCACAGTCAACCAAATGAGACATGTTAGATGATGACAGACACGGGAACTTGCATGGAGAGGTAGAGTCAAGAACAGAAACAGATATCCAAGTAGCGGTCAATGGGGAAAAGAACGCTTCTTGAACAAGCTGATGGTTGATTGGTGTCAGAATCCACGGGATGAATTCATAGCCGCGAGCTATAGGTGGAAGTTTGACGTAACAATCAACATGCATCCCGATGTTTCGGGACGCCCAGTCAAAGGGATTGGGGGAGAATTGGGCCATGCGAGATAGGCTATCGAGCTGGATCGCTGCTTAGCCAATATCACAAGCCGCAAGAGACTTGACATCCATCGGGCTGTGCAAGTTTGAGTCTAAGATCCACAATAGAAGCCTTTTTAGCTTCATGTCAAGAAGAGGAGACAGGGATAATATGAGAAGTGACGAACAGTCAAAGGCCGGGCGAAGGAGAACCGGGCAAGCCGTGTTTTACTCGAGTCCAAGGGATTGTTGGCGTCGTTGTGTAACACGAAGATGGCCGATCAAAAGGTTGAGAAAATCGATATTCCCAATTACAAGCCACTTCTCGGTGTAAGGATTGTTGATCATGGCTTGAGTTGGGATGAGATGAGCTGCCGCAAGTTGCTTTTTCTCAGAGCGACGAATAGGGGCAGTTGGATAGGATATTCAAAGATTCTTGGTATGTACTCTGTATGCTGACCTGGAACATTACGAGATGGGGAATTTAGTTGAATGAACTTGTCATTTGAGGCGTAAGAGACTACGCCTTGAATTACCCGTGATGAGGTATAATTATCACGGTGACTTGCAGCATGCTACTAATGTATACATACTTCAGCATGGGTATCATTGTTGACTCCAGAACACAAGAGCCCCCAAGCCACTGCTTATGTCTGAAAAGTATCTCGAGTGGAGGCCATGCTCTGTTTATTCGCCGGTGAAAAATGGCGTCCAAGTGGAAGCGGGCAAAACATGATATATCACTTCTAATGGAAAAAGAAAAGAGAGGGCCCACGAAGCCGGTGAGCGGAGAGAAAGAAGATTGTGGGCTAAAGATGATACATAAACGCACGAACAAAGAGCCATTCTCAAGGCCGACTAAAGGGAGACGAGGGCAATGAGGCGGCGCGTCTAAAACGAGTCACGGGATGGTTTATGATGTATCAAATTTGTGTGCCAGCCAACAACTTGAGGGCCTATGATAGATCAGAAGAAGCAATGACAGCATGGAAAAGTGCTGGATGAATATGCACTTTACTGCGTTTAGTAGTTGAAAGGGAAAATAGAAGACGCGATTATGACAGCATGTCAGGCTTCGAGCATGGAAATAACCGGGCGGCAGCGTGAAGTTGGCAGTTTTGCTGGTGTTTGATGCTTTGGTGATAGATCATGTATAGTGGAGCCCTATGGGAGAGACATCCCCCAAGCAGGGAAAAGAGCAAGACATGCTTATGGCCGCGGTGAGAACAGACACTGAGTTGACACCCAATACATTAATAGGTACCCATAAAGTACTGTATGTACCGTACGTACGAGTCAATGATTAATTATTGCCGTCCCTGGCCTCGGAGTTTTTCGAATCCAGTGATGAACACAAATATCCTCGGCCAGAAAACCCTGAGCTGCATCTAGGTATAACCACTGCGGGAAAAGACTAGCCCACCGCATGGTCAGACTTGGCAGCCATATGCCTGCTCGGTCAGATCCGCCTGCGACTCTAGAGTATCATCGAGGTGAGAAGAAGAAGATGATGATGGAGCAGGGCGTCACGTAATACGTCCTTCTGTCTCTGTTCTGTGTGCTACGTCAAGCATTACAGCACTTTGCTTTGCTGTGTTCCAGGTCCGTGGGATTGCGAGTGTACATCCCGCGCTGGAGGGATGTGTCGAATGAGGGGAGTTCTTGGTTCTGGTGGGTGGTACGAAAAAGATGAGACAGCGCCGATGCGTAGGCAGGCAAGTGAGTCGTTCTCAAGTTGTAATACGGGCGCAGTATTCCGTTGTCAGGCATATACATGTATGTATTGTATTGCATCTGGAAGCCAGCCTGGTGACATTCACTGCTGCAACGGCCAACTAGAGTTGAATCGAGCTAAACCCAGCTTAGATAACAAAGGACATGAGGGTCCGTGATTTGAGACAGTGACAGAGACAGAGACAGTCAGTCAGTCAGAGGTAGGCTGGAAGGTATGCAACAGAGGAGGGAGGGCCTCATTATTTCCCAGGTATTCTGACTGGTCAGTTGCCAGTTCAGACCGGTCAAGCACTTCATACAGTAGCTCCAGTTCAGTTTGAGACATGGAGGTCGGGTCCGTAATCCCCAATTGCTATTTCCCATCGACCAACTGTGCGGTTATAGTTTACATGAATGATCGATCATGTGGGTTTAGCGTCGTCCCTCGTGGCATGAGAGATCCCTAAGCTAATATCTATTTGTCCGTTTGATATCGGGCTGATAATAGGCATGGACCTTGGGCAGTGAGTGAGTCTGGGGTGACACAGAATATCGTATGCTGATGCTGCTGTTTCACTAGGGCTGTAGGTTGTACAATGCGAGGATCTCAGTGTGATCCAAGCCGGCCAAGTTTGCGAGAGTATAATGGGAATATCCCGGTTGTCTATGGTCAGATTGGGGTTGCACGAGAAGCAGGCTGTGGCCTTGACAAAATAAGCAGTCTATTATTACCATAGGTTCGAGTGATGTGTGTAAGCAGTGGAGGCATGAATCTCCTGATATGGATATGGGAGCATTGCCTATCGCAATGGTTGGATCTGCAGGTCGCTCGGTGTGGACAGATGTCGCAGATGCGTTGTCGTACATAGGTACCGTGGGTATTCCATTACCAAGAGTGGTATATGGCAAGATCACAAGACCTGTTTCTCGTTCCTATGTTGGGTTAGTATACGGATTAATTAGTAGTTGATATAGGTTGTGTTTATTAGGGAGGAGTTGACGACGACAGCTCATCAACTACAAATTACCTACGTACATACTACGCAGAAGGAGAAAGATTGATCAAAGTCCTTCCCAACAAAGAGCGAATGACGATCGGGTTGCATTCCCCATTCATGGCCCCTGTCGCTGTTGGTCAAGGCAAGGTCCCCAGATCCATGCAATTCATGTCTGCATGCATCCATCTCTCAATCGGGCAGCTTGACCTAGATGCTGGGGAGCCGGGCAATCGTACTGTATGTATGTATGTATGT